>JBBKCR010023823.1:0-11938 GCA_037577295.1 Ladigesia roloffi | reverse complement strand
GTAGAAGATGACCAAGAGCCCTTGTGGTAGGTCAAGCTTCCGCAGTTGCCGTAGGAAGTACATCCTCTGCTGGGCCTGAGGATGTATGTTCAACTACCAAAGGCAAAATTCTCTGCAGACATTGGCCACACCAACTTCCACTGTATGCTATTATTAACTGTGATTCTGGACATTTTGCACTTTATACTCATCTCTTTGGCACTTTATCACTAGGCATTTATAGTCTTATGCTGCCATGTTTGCTTCTGTGTTATACCCGTGTGCATCTTGTTTTTTCTTTTTAACTATACTTGTCTCTAGAGTGGCAACTCTAAATGTGTATTTTATGCAATGACAGTTACATCTTCTTCTTCAGTCTAGAATGTGACTAATCTAGAATGGACTAAAACCTGCTCACTTTAGACTTGTTGTAAAGTGGTACCGGACATTGCTTATGTTACGCCTGCCCAGACACACAGAGAAGTCCATAGTAAAAGTCCAAAGAACGGGTGGACTCGTCTATCTTCTACCATCTTGCTAACAGCATTGAAGCTTCTTCTCTGGTTCTGAATTGGATTCATATCACAGTCCTCCAGAGCTCTGACCGTCTGGGTGACTTCACCACCTGTTGGTGATGGAGTGCACACTGCACCATTCACCTTAAAAAAAGCTTCCTACACAGATGTCAAGTCCTGTGAATGTTTCTGAAAATGGACCATTTCAACTGCTATTACATGGATAAATGGGGGAAGAATATAATCTCCTAAAATCAACAATTAACTGTTTAGTCTTTGCCATACTGATGCAAATATTACTATCCCTGCAACTGATTTTCCACCTCCTACTGGTAAGTATACTCATAATTGTGGGATAAATGTACCAGCATGACTGTGTCATAAAAACTACCCCCCAAGTTGGGAAGTGGAATTCACTTTTGAAGAAAAACATCTTCTAAATGCTGTAATTGTAAATGTACAAAAGTATTCAGTAGAACACATCCCTGGGGGAAGCCATTGTCAAGGATCACTGAGCAATTAGCGGTTAGTGGCTTTGAAGTTAGTAGAGGTGGGAGGTGAGCCGGGAGGTCCTGGGGAGTGAGGCGTGGAGTTCTGCGTCATGCTTGTCAGCCAAATGGTTGCCAGTTGCCCTCGAAGCTGCCCTCACATGGCAAGTAATCGGCTTCTTAGATCAGCAAGTAAGCTAATGCCTCTGACATATTGCTGGCCTCAAAAACATAATACCTCAAAGGTTTGCCTCTGAAATATATGTTTTTTATACATATATATACTGCATCTGACATGTTTTGAAAAAAAAAAACAGTCTGCCTCTATATCTATGCATATAAATATATAAAAGATGAATATGAAAAATAAAAAAAATTCTATAGACTGAGGTCAACAAGTCAATCATCAGAGAAAAGTTAATGTGGGTTTTGTCGTGTTTTTCATGCTGATTTCAAATTTGTTTTTGTTTTTCCCACACCTACAGTTTTTGTGATGAAGCCTGTTATATATTGCATGGTAGTGGTATAATTGGTATATATATAAAAATAGGTTTAGAAAAGTATGTTGTGGTGTCTTATGATTTTTTTTATTTTTTTACCAGTGAAACCAGTAGTTTTTTTATAGATAATATCCCAAAGCTAAAAATATGGTGTTTTATAGCTTATATTTGGAATTGACATAATACACCTTATTTTTCCAAAAGATGAGAAGTTCAGTTCTTAACCATAAAAATGGCAACATTGAATGTGTCAAATTGTAATTAGGTTACTTACTCCTGAAGCTTTCTGTTCTTCTTTCAGGAACCTTGCTCTGTACTGTCCGATGGCAGGAGCACATGGGTCACAATAGTGTAGCTGGTCCCTGGTTTCAAGACCAATCGAACAATGTTCGACATCTTCACACTGAGCTGAATTATTCATACACAGAAAGCGTGAAGCACACAAAATATTCCATTAATACAATTTTTAGAGTGCCTTCATGTTCAATTTTTGGCCAAACGAACCATCTAATTCATGATAATCTCTTCCTCATTAATGAATGGTAAATGTCAATAAGCATATCTTCTGTGATCCAGTAGCTACCCTGTTTTTACATGACTAGACAGTTTGTTCTGCCCTTCAGGGAGTTCAGTCTTAGTTTATATATGTTTATTTCTGGATGTCCATTTCTGTCATACAGACTTTGTTTAGACTTTTTTGGTATGGACCTTTATTTTGACATTCAAATGGCTGTGAACATAAGGAGCATAAACTGTGTGTGCAGAGCAGTGTATCAATCAGATGCATCGCTTGTATATATATAATGTGTTTGCTCTCATAAAGTTAAAAACGAATTTAAATATATGTAATAAACTAAGAAATTAGGTTGTTTTGTTTACATTGAGAATGATATTTCAGGCCTTGTGGCTAGATTACTGCCATTGCAGCTTACTTGTTTGTTTACCACAGTAGAGATTTAAGTAAATGTGATGATTGTAATAAACTGACCAATCAGTTAATTGTGGTTTCCTTTGCTATTTTCTAATTTAAATTTTTACTCTGTATCTAGGGTAATGTGGAGAACACAATAAATAAATGAACAAAAGGAACAGGACTCACTTCATGTCCTTGGATGAGAGTTTACCTCACTGCCTAGTCAAAGATGCTACACCTAGACGAGGACAGTACACCAGTTATTGGAGAGGGAGATAACACATTTTGCTGGACGATAAGTTGTCCCCGACATTATTACGATAAACAATAATATTGTCATGTCCATTTTCAAATGATGTAATGATGATGACATTATAATGCGAATGCACACTTTCAAAGATACATAAACCTTGACTTCTAAAGAATACATAACACTGGAAGTGGAAGTCATTGTAAGATAGTCAGCAAACTTTGACAAGTATTTATGTAAATGTAAAATAGTCCTAGAAATATATTTTTTTAGATTTAAATTCAGATTTGTTAAAGACCGACATGGCAGGAACACTCAGACCTGGAGTGTGTCAATCACAAACATTATAATATGAAAGCAAAACAGCCAAAAAACATGTATATAAAATCAAAATATTTGTATATAAAACGCAACTGTAAAACAATCTAAGGGCTTATCAACACAGAAATCATTAATATAGCCGAATTTGGCTAAAATATGATTCTACATATTATATAAAACTAAGAGCCATGTGGGAGCTGAGAGAGCCGAACACGCAGTAAAGCTAATTTGATACTTTCGATGTGTGCATGTATTTGTTGCCCCCCCTGTCTTCAGTACACAATTGATGGGTATATTATTGTCACTACCCTGGGGTCTGGGGTTTGTCTGAAACCACAATTTTAGAGCACAATTTTAGTGTGCATTGTGTTCCCACTGACAGTTAAGCAAAAACTTAACTGAATGTATTCGGATTCTGCACTAATTTGGGTCAGACAACGCATTGTGCACAGATGTACACTAAACAAAAAGAACATGATGCACTAAACGAATGCTGGGAAGGACTTTCGTTGAGCTTTCAATGTTGAAGATGCAAGCACAATAGGAGGCACACTGTCAACTACAAATACATTTAAATGTTGTTAAGATCTGGTGTATAAAAGGTGATTTCCATCCTATGTCACTCAACAACTCCAGAGACGGATCCTGGAGGTGCTGGTGCTGGCTGGTCCTCTGCCATCCTGTTATCAACATCAGCATCTGGGTTCTACAGACAGTGACATATCTATAACTGAATAAATCTGCTCACTTCCGATTTAAAGTTATTGACATATCTAGAACTGAGTAAAACCTCCTCACCTTGTAGTCAATGACATATTTATAATTGACTAAAACTCAGTAATTTTGGAGAAAAGAAAATGTCTAAAAATTATCTTCACACAGCAATACTGGATGCAATACTGGAGTTTATATATGCTTATGTCAAATATATTTAAATTCAGCAGTGTCTTATAGCCCTGGTATTGTGAAATGGGCTGAAAGCACTCAAACCCCATATCCACAGATCTTTTCAACTTATGTGCAACATTTGAGCTCAAAAGAATAAAAAAAATAATATATAGTAAGCCCCCTGGAAATCTGTACTCCACCATACTCACTCAAAATACCATAACACAGCTCCCAAACAACTCAAAAGCAGTTTTGTCATGATCCAGCCCTCAATATGAGACTTGCAGCGAAGTATAAAATAATCGCAATTACTTATTTTAGGTTAAAAATCTGAGCATAAGCTCTGTGTGCATTGTCTGTCCAAAGCGCTCCTTTGGACTTTTCTCCCGGATATTCTTATCTGCTGGCCAAATATAGCCATCAGATGTCTACTACTCTATTTTAAAAGCCCTCAAGTATCTTTTGACAGGACCTCCCTGCTAAAGGCGCCATTTCTGGGACGTCCATGGAGGAGGAAGAGAAGGATGGGACCTTCGATCAGAGACAGAGGCTGGAGTCAGAGTCACAGTTCTAGGAGTTGAGGCATCAGGAGCAGGGCCTGCTGTGTGAACCTCAGTGTCTGAAGCAGGGACCGCAGCAAGAGCCATGGTGTCTGGAGTATGGACTGTGGCAAGAGCCATGGTGTCTGGAACAGGGATTTGAGGCTGGAGCATGAGCAATGGGTGGTGAAGTGGAGGTCAGGGTGTGAGCCATGGCTGGTAATGCTGAGACTGAAGTTTGAATCACGGTCAGTGATGCGGTTGCAGGGTTTGATGAGACCGGTGTGGAGAAGGGCGCTGGGACAGGAGCTGAGGCCGTTGTGGTACCTGGGCCTGTGTCGAAAGCTGAGGCCGGCTTTGGGCCAGGAGCTGAAGTCGATGTGGGGACCGGCTCTAGATCAGGAGCTGAGGCTGGTATGGGAACCGGCTCTGGGTCAGGAGCTGTGGCTAATGCAGGAACCAGCTCCACGTCAGAAATTGAGGCTGGTATGGGAACAGGCTCTGGGTCATGGGCTGAGGTCTGGAACTGGAACTGGCGAGGCTGGGGCTGGTGCAGGAACTGGATCTGGGAGAGGAGCTGAGGCCGGTGAGGGGACTGGATTTGGGTCAGAAGCTGAGGCTAGTGCAGGAAGTGGCGCTGACAAGGCTGAGGCCCTTGCGGGAACTGGTGCTGGTGAGACTGAGGCTGGACCGACTTTGGGTCAAAGTGCTGAAGCTAGTGCAACGATCTGGCTCTGGGTCAGGAGCTGAGCATAATGTGGGAAAAGGCACTGGTGAGGCTGAGGCCAGTGAGGGGACACTTGTCTCCAGCACAAAGACATCCAAGTCAGTACATAGGTAGTGCACAATATATACATAGTAATGTAGTGAAATGAGCACCTGGGCCTACCTTTATTAAAATATTTACATTTGGAAAGGTAAAATTAAGGTAAAAAATACATAGCAAAGTATTACTTTTTAAACAGAAGAAGATCTGTACAACATGCAAAATATAACAAAGTTGGAATATCTGTGGTGTTGTGACAGTTAGGTGGTCGTCAGAGGCCCTCCTTTTCTGTTCCTTTTTTTGTGTTTTCAGGGGGGACTTTTATTATGAATGCCTGAATACACCGGTCTTGTGTTTATGTGCGTTGACCCGCGTGCTCAGGGACAATGATGTTTAAGTTTAATTGGTTCTTGGACCTGCTATTTTTGTTTGGGAGCTTTGGGATCAGTCCACAGTCCAATTTTCTTGCTTGTTGCATTAAACAACTCCCCCAACCCCAATCACACCCCTACTTTCTATTTTGTAGAGCAGACAAAAACCTGCTATTTGGCTGAAGAAAAATAGTACAGCAGGACAAATGTTTACATTGTAAAATCATATATTTATCAAATATAAAGATTGAAATGGTTCAAATATCTTTGCATTATGTAAGATGTCAAAACACACGGTATCAAAATTCAACAGAGAGATAGAAGAAATCAGCAGACTCTGAAATTGAGAGAAATACTACATATAGTGCTTATGCACATATTGTGTTTTTTTCTAAAAATTTACAAATACAAATTTTATTTGTGACGTGCATAGGCATTTAACCCATTCACTAAGTGAAGCAGGGTCTGCAACCAGTATGGCGCCCAGGGAGCAGTATGAAGGTACAGTACCCTGAACCCCAATCCTCTGATTGCAAGGCCAACACCCTAACCACTAGTCCCTCCTGCTGCCCCCCAGTCTCAGTTGCACATTTGGTCTTTTGTCTCTGGAGGGGAGTACTCTGGAGGACTTTCCATTGGTGGGCTGCTTACGGAGGCCGTACTGGCAGTATACATCCACTGTGAAGCAAAAAATACACACACACATTGTAAAAGTTGCACCCTGTAAAATATGCTTCACAATGTGTACAAGAAGGTGCTGCCGGTTTTGTAACGCCTAAAGCACTATGGACACTATCATTTTAACCCTTCAGCACTTCACAAGGTTGCGTTGCCTGATTCATGAATGGTGTGAATGCTGTGCAGGACACGTCAAAGCACAACACACAATGAAGAGACACACACTCACTGTTTGATGCTGTAAAAAAGATCTTTACATTCTGCACTACTGCAACTTCTGACACCAGCAAATTACCCTGTTAGAACTGTTGTATTCATTCATATTCATTCATATTTATAATTGCCCATGACTAGTTTTGCACTGAAACCATTCCAAACAACTTTCTTGTGAATGAGAATGTGTTACTCAGCTTTAAATTAAATCATAAAAATGTAACTGCATACATAACTGTGTACTGGATTACTAGCATGCTAATTCTCCCACATGTATATAAAATATCATGTAATTTTACAACCTTTGCGGCGTCTGCTTTACACTCAAGCTGATGAAGGATCTCCAGTTGGAGGCCTACAGGCTTCTCTTACCTGTTCGTTGTTTTGAGCAGGGAAGGGGTGGACCACTGAACAGCTTCCTCCAGTGTTTGGAACCACATTGATGTTGACCTATAGACATAAAGAAGCTTCATTAGCTGCATGGTTTACCATTGGACAATTGTCAGTACAGCAAATATGGAATGTATTCATGGACAATAGATGGACACTTCCTGATATAAAGGCAATGAAAATAATTTTTAAACCTAAAATCCATTCATCTAAGTTCCAATCTAAGGTCACTCAAAGCATATCATTGTAACAATTATGATACCCACCAAAGGTTCATTGTTGCAGGCGGCTTTACAGCCAAAAGCTGAGACAGAAATGGAAATGAAGAACTGAAGTATTGATAAAACCAGCAGCACTCCAATAACTCCATTTTGCAAGTCCTAGAATAAGAAATGGGTAAAATCTAAATTTCATCAAAAGATTGCCAACAATTCCAGTTTCATTAGTAAACTCTGCAACCAAAGGTAGTCCCCAATAGTGATGCGCAGGTCGTCTCGTAACCCGCAGGTCGGGTTGGGGCGGGCAAAGAAACTTTATTTGCTGGGCAGGTTGGGGCGGGTCATTAAAAACTAAATTACATTAAAAATCCAATCTATAACCTAAAATGTGTACCATTATCTTGTTTTTAATATGACCAGATTTGTCATTCATATTCATAATCATATGTTGTTGCCAGTTTACAGGGCGATATTTCCGAGTACTTTCAGGCTGAAATAAAGACTGTTTTCATTTGAATTACAATTCCTAGTATGTCTATGTAATGGGCGTGGGTGCGGGGAGGGGCGGGTTGTAAAAATAGATACAGTGGTGTGGGACGGGCTGGGGCGGGCCAAATATTTTCATAAAAGCGGGACCCGCGTGTTGGAAAAATACCCGACCCGCGCATCACTAGTCCCCAAACACCATAAACAGCTGGCCATCATATACAGTGCTGTGCAAAAGTCAGGGACCATTCTTCATTTGCCTGTAATGAAAATCTGCTGGAAGATCTTTCCACATCTCAGAAATCAGCATTAGCATTAAAATACTGTTAGCATTAAAATACTGCATTTTCTGTTTCTCGGGACCAGGGAAGTCCATAATTGTTCGAGGACCCCATCATTCTGGGTGGACCAGCAGATTCTTTGATTTGAAAAATGTCCTCTTATTATTGTCCATTTCATTTCTTAGTACCAGCTAAACATAATTTCAGACCCAGTAGTGAGGGATGATTCAATCTGTGACCTAGACTGACCTGTTGCTCACAATTAATGGGTAGGTGTCATACATCTACACATCAGACTCTGTAACTCCTCCCCTGTCACAAACCCATCAGAATCTATGACTCCTTCTCCTCATGCAATGTTTCTGTCAATGCTCTAACATCATCAATTTGTGTAATATTTTCTTCTTCTTCTTCTTCTTTTTTCTTCTTCTTCTTCTTCTTCTTCTACTTCTTCTATATGACATTTACCAGAGGCTCTTATTTTCTTTTAACCAAGTAACTGCCACCTTAACAAAGTTACACACCTTAACAAATTCTGTCAAAGAAAAGTCTGGGGTTAAATTACAAATAAATGGAAGGGTGGTCTCTGGCTTTTGCACATCATCGCTGGTCTATTCAGAGAAATTAAGGCTCATCTGCATGTGTAATGTGATGAATGTAAATTAATCTTACCCTGTGTCGGTGACCATAACCATAACCATAACCATAACCATAACCATAACCATTGTATCCCGATATAGATGCCAGTTCTATAGAAAAGAGGACAATGGCTATTCCTGCAGTGACTGTGTTAAGCACATTCATCACCAGGGAACCTTTCACCTGAAACAAAACAAGAACAAAGGCATAACAGTGGGTCACAAAATGTTTTATGGGTGCCAGCAAAGACCGCCAGCTCATTGTGTTAACCACTACATTAATTTATGTGTTATTTTTATTATTATTATTATTATTATTATTATTATTATTATTATTCGTGTATTAAGTACGGTCAGTTAAATGTTAAAAGTCTACTCAGTGAACATTTACTTAAGACAAAACACATTTATTTCTTATTAGTAACTAACACAAGGAATTATCAATTATTTCAGTAATTAGGTTTTATTAATGACCTAATAAGAAACCGATACATTTCTAAAGGGTTTACATACCAAACAGCGGTTCAGTTTGTTGCTTCCTGCTACAGAGAGAGCACCGGTAGCGATGTACTAAAAGGAAGAAGATTGAAGGATTAGCATGTTAAAAAAGTCCTGATGAAGCTGCCAGTTTGACATTATGCCTGAGAAATTGACAAATAGTGAGTCTGCATAAATATGTGACAACTGCTTATTAATGATTTATAAACAGTTTACAACTTAATTATCATTTATAAACTTTTAAGAAGGTTAGTCTTGTTGTAAAGTGGTGCCAGACATAGCTTATGTTATGACTGCATAGGCAAAAATAAACACATTAAACATAAAGTCTATAATAAAAGTCTGGACTACTCTACATTCTACCATCTTGCAAACAGTATTGAAGCTTCTTTTCTGGTTCTGCAACAGTTTCATATCGCAGTCTTGTCCTTGGCAAACCAACTATACTCAAGTGAACTACACCACCTTATACCTTAAATACCTTTCATGTTACCCTTTCAATAGCACATGCATGTTACTTTCTGTTTAATGCCACTACAGGTATCCTTTTGTCCTTTTAACTGATTGAACACTTAATGTGGTTCAATACTGCCAACTGCCTCCGTTACAATAATTGTTGTGTTTTACATCTCATTACAGTACTACACTGTGGTATTGTCTTTTAATTGTATTGTTTTAGATTTACATAACATTTCCACTACTGTTAAATAGCTATATTGTCTATAAGCTATAGCTATATTAGCTATATTATATATGTGCAGTGTTTCTGTCCTTGCACTTTGTTCAATGTGTTAACTGCCTGCTGTGCAATAATCATAACTATGGTGCAATACTCATCATTCTGGCAGGTTTAAATCCTTTCCAGACTATAGTGTTACATTGAAGTACTGTTATATTGTTCTGGTGCCAAATAATTGTATTATTTTTTTTGTAACTTGTTCTCTGTTGAATTTTGCTATATGTTGCACCACGGAGAAATGTTGTAAATGTTTACAGCCGCTGCTGACAATAAAGTAACATTGAACCTTGAAATACTCCATAAGAAACACACTATCCCATATACACAAATGCTGGGGAATAAGTACTATATATAAACAATATACTACTAAATAATGTACTAGTAACATGAATGAAACTCACCATCAGAGCACCCCAGATGGTAATGAAAGTGTAAACAGTGATGGAGCCAGTGGCTAAAATTGTTATCACAATCCCAAACAAGAGCATCACCACACCGAGCATAATCTGGACGGTCTGTGGAGGAAACAGATTGGATGGTTAGTCAGTGCTTTTACAGGAACACAAACAAAGACTTGAGAACCTGCAGAATTCTACAGGTAATTCCATTCCAAATCACCAAATTATAATTGAACAAAATGTTGCCATAAGAATAATCATGGAATTTTAAAAGCCAAATCGCTCTCTTTTCAACCTAAAAATGCAAAATAACGGGAATGCCTTTAAATTTTATTAGAGCTTTGAAAAACACTTTCTTCTTTTTTTTTGTTTACTTTTCATAATTCAGTAAAATATAAATCTGAATGTTACTTTCAATTAAAACAGATTATTTTTTACATTATTGTGTATGATAAAAAATAAAAACAGGGTGTTTTATAGCTTTTTTTTGGAACTTGGCACTCATAATACACCTCACCTTTCCAAGAAGGTGAGAACTTCAGTTCTTAAAGATACAAAGGGCAACATTATATGTGTTAATCTGTTATTAGGTGACTTACTCCCAAAGCCTTTGGTTCTCCTTTCAGAAACCTATGAAGTGGACCAGCGGGGACCAAACCTTGCTGTGCTCTGTGCGAAGGTGGGAGCACATGGGTCACAATAGTGTATCCGGTCCCTGGGTTCGAGACCAATCCAACAGTGTTGGACATCTTCACACTTAGCTGAATGAATCACAAACAAGAAGTGTTAGGAACACACATCAAATGTATTCTATTTTTTATATTTTCAGAGGTTCCTTGTGTTCAAATTTTGTCCAAATGGGCCATCTGAATCATGTCAATCCCTTCCTCATTAATGTATGATAAATGTAATGAAGCATCTCTTCTGTGATCCAGTTGCTACACTGTTATAACATGCTTTATCAATGTGTGAATACACAGTTATTTGAAATGTGGAGAGAGGGAAACATCTGAGCTCTTATGTCCTATAAACATGTTTGAAATGTATTTAACTCTAATTTTCCTCATATTTAAGACAACAAACATACTAAAATAACCACCAATCCTTCCCAGATATTTATATTGTGTCTGTAGGATAAACAAACCGTATGGAAAAATTCATTCTGTTAAGCAATAAAACACAGAAAGGAAACACAAATACGTTTAATAATGTCCTCGTCCTAAAACTGTGTAGTGGCCATTCGGACAACAATCATCTCCTCAATGTTTATATGGAAACCTGAAAAGTCATTTGTAGCTATAAATATTTAAAACAACTGATGTTTGCAGCAACAGAGGACTTCATGTTTCACATATTCATTAAGTAAATTTCCAAAATCATGAAAATCACATGCCTTAAAAACCTACCTGAGATTAAAAAGCTGTGTTCTTCTTGAGGTGCAGCTCAGCTCTTTCTCTCCTGAAGAACTTCTCTTTTCTAAACTGTGAACTTCTGGGCTGATGTTTATAAAAAAAAGGGGCAGGGGATGATGCAACGCAAAATCCGGGAAGGAAATGGGAGTCTGTGAGTGTGTGTGTGTGTAAGATCCAAGCTCCCAAAACAGATGCAGGGCCTCAGTGCTGCTGCAAGAGCAGGGGTATGTTGTGGTGGTAATTAGATCTTCCTGTGAGGGATGACGTTCTACCCCTGGCTTTCCATGGAAAGGGGAGGTGCTTCTTGTACTTCTTGTGCTGTTCTCGTAAAAGTTTCATCCAAAGAGCCTCGAGACAAATCAAAAGTAAAAAAAGGGAGAACACACACACACACACACACACACAAACACACACACACACACACACACACACACACACACACACACACATATATATA
>JBBKCR010023803.1:0-11938 GCA_037577295.1 Ladigesia roloffi | reverse complement strand
TTCACTTCTCATAAAATAGCAAATTCACGCTATGCGCCTCACCACACCCCTTCTTTCCAGTGTCCTGCCCCACCCAGTGCATTGTCATCTGCTAAATGACAGCGCAGATTTCTGGCGGAAAAATGCACGATGCGCGCGCACAGTATAGCAATGATGGGTTGCGCCAGTGACGAAAGCACATTGCGCCGTGTGCATTATCGGGCCTTATATTTATTACAGACAGTTTCAGGACAGGGGAGTACCAGCCTCGAAACTCAAGTAAATATATCAAGCTGTTTATCTTGATAGAATGACAGTCAAACACAAAACAATTCTTAGGTGCCAGATTTAGAGACATTTGGAGATGTTTTTTTGTTGTTTTATTTTGTTCACCTCGTATTCAACAGTCATACGACCGTAGGTTAATTTCAGGAACCTGCTTTTAGTCACACGCTGAAGTTATTAAAAGAAGTCCATGTTAAAGTCTAACCGTGGCCAATTTTGCACAAGCAAGCAAACTCATAAGAAAACGGGTGGAATGAAAAGAAAGCAAAACGGAAGCAGAACATTTTTCACACAACCAAACACAAACTAAAATTAAAGAGAATCGTTAGGGAAGTGTCTCTCAAATTTGCAGTGGAGTCAGTATTTTAGCAAAAAACTAGCTATATAGATGGAAATTAAATTAAGTCTAAGAGAGATTCCCAATTTTTCTACAACATAAACTACCTGTCAGAAATTTAGGCCACCTCAGTGTTTCAGGTTTTTTAATTGAAATTCAAACTGTCCAAGTCCAGTGAATGTCCTGACATGGTAGAAAGGACAGAGCTGAACTGCGAGAGGTTTAAAAATAGTGAGGTTCCCCAGAAGTGGAGGAACGAGGGTGTCGGGGGTTACAATTTGGATGTATGAAGTGTATTATTGCTACGTTTAATAATTTGAAGTTAAAAATGTAAAGATCTGATTTAAAGACCTGTGGGAATTCCATTAACAACTAAAATTACCAAAAAAAGATAGGAGTAACGAAAAAGTTCCCACAGGGGGTCCAGAGGCTAGTGAAGATCATTTCATTTTTGGCAAGCCAAAATTCAAACTGTCACCAATCCAAAAAGAATTGAACCCTTTCCAATCCCCGCCAGAAGTCTCGTTTGAACGTCCATATCTGAAGACAATATTTTTATAGATATTTAAGCATTTTAACATAATCGGTTATCGGTTTTGTAATATTGGGTTTGCCGATAAACACCGCTATCTGGTGGGCGTTTTGAGAATTACTCGTCTGATCGGCATTTCAGGGGAAATGCCTGATCGTCTGAGGGGAAACCGCATACAAAGGTAAAGTATAATTACTTGCTTTCCTATATTTATATTTAGTATTAAACATAACAGCTATTAATGCACACATTAGATGTGTTACATACATTACTGATATATAGTTGCAGCTTGTAGATATGTAGTTTATGCACCATTGAAGACTTTAGTAACAGTCCCCTGTTTTCTTTTATTTTTTTAGTACTTTGTAGTAGTTTTTGCACTTTCGGACCCATAGTTTTGATTTGTATGCAATAAATAAAACTGTTTTTTCAGTTCAGTGGTGTTTAATAATTGTCAAAAACAGAAATATAATAGTAAATAAATATTGGTTCTGAATATCGGTTATTGGGCATGAAAACATGCAAAATAATTGGTATCGGTATCGGTAATAAAATATCACTACTCAGAATTCGGGAAGTATGGAAGACACACCAAGTTTCTTGAGCGGGGA
The DNA here is from genome assembly GCA_037577295.1 of Ladigesia roloffi. Taxonomy (NCBI): domain Eukaryota; kingdom Metazoa; phylum Chordata; class Actinopteri; order Characiformes; family Alestidae; genus Ladigesia; species Ladigesia roloffi. Next base: position 10,194 of record JBBKCR010023803.1, on the reverse strand, counting down.
ATGGAAGTCGGCACCTTCCTGTATTTATATGTTAAATGTCTGTTTATGAGTATACAGATCTGTCATTCCCATATTGAGGGTCAGTGTCTGTGGAAGCTAAAAACATCTGGGTCAAAACATCTGCCTCCAGACCAGCACAGACAGGCCCTTCTGGCCTCACGACCTACAAACACACATCAAAACATGTCATTATGCAGCTCCTGGAGGGTCCTCAGCCCAGTCCAAATGTGGCCAAATGGTCCAACTGTGCGATTTTAAATAAAGCCAACATGCAGTTTTAACTTCTGGCATATTATTTTTATTATTATTATTATTATTTATTTATTTATTTTTTTAACCTCATATAGGCCAGCTCAGGAAAGTTGCTTGTGCATTTTCTACAGTTTTTACTGGTTATTTCTGGCCTATTCTTGCAGTTATATGAAAAGAATAAAGGGAAAGGGTGTAGTGATTATAAGAAAGTGGATAATGGTTGCTATTTCTTTTTTTTTATGATCTTAAGTGCAGTCTATGAGCAGCATCAAGGAATTTAATTCATTAATTCATTCATTCGTTAACCGCTTAGTCCTCACTAGTGTCAGGGGTACCTCGAGCCTTTCCCGGGGTCAAGCAGCATGAGTCAGGGAAGACGAGTAATTTGTAAGGCATAAATAAATGTTTCAGACTGTTTTAAGCTATTAGAAAAAGCTAATGACCAGTCAGTATCCCGGTTTCTTTCTGTTAGGTTTCAACTGAGCGTGCTTGGAGGAGAACACTAAGTTCCAGTTACACAGAGAAACACAAATGTGGGGAAACAAATACAGAACAAAACACACAGAAAACTGAAGAGACTTCAAGACACCAAAGCTCAGGCTGGTAATCAAAAAGACGAGTTGCTATTTGGTTGGATTAAAAATAATCAAGCTGTGCATGCAGCCACTCATTCAGCTGTTAAAACCATCAATGGTTTGGTTAGAGGTAACAAAGGCCTTTATGCTCCAGTGGTTGAATGAGGAGAATCTAGAGATCTGAAGATTGTGTCTCAGAACACTGGCCTTATATCAACCATGCAATTACTCATTGCGTTTTCCTGATAATTCTGATATTTAAGGATGTTGAATTAGCAATGCCCTGCATGGTCATGTTCATAAACTCACACACTGAGTAGACACTCTTCCCCGGGCGTGATTGGTAGCACCACACTGCTTCACTCATATAAATGGGTAATTTCTTCTTGGATCAATATATACATTTACGGCATTTAGCAAATGCTTTAATCTAAAGCGAATGTCATTCCATACCTAAACGGGGCAGTCACCCTGGAGCAACTTGGATTTAAGGGTCTTGTCTAGGTACCCAGTGGTGGTGTGCTGAAGGTTAGATTCGAACCCATGACCTTGGTATTGGAACATACTTGTTTTTTAGGGTTTGAACTGGACTGCCTGTCAAGACATCGTGGTCATCCTTCCAGCTAGAGCCTTTTCTATTCTTGCATTACTGTACTCCGGTGCCTTGTGGTTAAGGAGCTGCGACTGTGTTCAGAAGGCTATGGGTTTGAATCCCAGGACTTGAGTATGGCTGTCTCCTCCCACTCTGAGCACATACTCCTGTCCCCCAGCTGAAGGTGCAACAACATGGTTGCAGTCATCATTTTGCTTCATTAGAATTTTCTTCTAAATATTGTATCATGAATCAAATGAGTTTGTGGCCGGAGCACATCGTTAGATGTGGTTCAGACTGAACACACTTGGTATCGAGATCATGAACTATGTGAAATTCTGTCACTGCAGTTTAGTCAAAATATGAAGAATTTTTAGAGCCACAGAGGAGCTCTGTGCTCACACACTCCTGTCACGCTCTGATCACATGATCACATGATTCGGTCCCCACAGCAGCCACAGCACTTTCTCTCCCTCGAAAAGGTGAAAACTCACACCTCGCCCAGCAGGCAGAGGAGGAAAGCTCCGCTTCAAGAACCCGTATGTTTGCAGCCATGCGGCATGTGGGTACGAATCAATAAATTCGAATTGTGAGGGGGACATGATACAACCCACCCCCTCCTCCACCCCCCACCCCCCTTGATTCAAGACGGTGACGCCAATGAAACGCACACACTCACACACACCAAGTACAAACATTAATCGAGCACACACACATGGCGGCTGGTGGCTTAATAATTAGGGAGTGGCCCCTGTGACAGAGTTTCCCTTGACCATCCACACACACTGCTCTCCGGGTGCTGTGTTCCTAACTGTCCACTGCTTCACTTGGTGACTGTGTTAAATGGTTTAGATACTGACGACAAATGGAGACTTTACACTCACATACAGCATCTAGCTCTGTTGTAGTTGCAGCAGTTAATGTATATGAAATATGTAAATAAACTAACATTTAAATTATTACTGGATAGATGAAACTTATTCCAAATTGCACCTGAGTGATCTCGCCATTGAGGTATTTTCATTCATAGTAGCATTTTGATATTTCATTTTATCTCATTTTTTAAATTGCACACTGGAAGGGATTAACCAGTGAGCAAAACTGAAAGAAGTATGATGTCCTGTATGTTCATGATGAACAGTAATATATGTTGTTATTTTCATTATTAATAACTGCATTTTTGAAAACATTGCACACATGTACTACGAATGCCCATTTGTCATTACTTTTATGTGAAGGGAATAAATATAGATAGCATAGGCACAGGCATTTCATTTATGAACACGTTCGAGAATGAAAGGGAAAGAATCTGCACAGGAAGAATAGACCAGTACTTTGCAAAATGAAGGTCGTTTAAAAATTACAGGGACAGGAACCTTTACGAGCATCTATTCTATCTGTGCCTAGGACCTGAAAAGATTAGGAGAAAATGGAACTTCTCAGAATCAACTTGACCTAAATTTTAGTACTTGAGAAAACAGATTCTCAAAAACAAATTTTAAAACAATGTTAACATTTTATGATTAAGCTTTGGAGTATTTTCAATACTGTAGTTCAGAATATATCCAGTACAGTTCTATATATTTTAACATTCATCTGCTTGAGCGCCATATGTTTTAATGTAAGCTGTGATTGTACCCTCTTATTTATCCACGGAGGGTTTCCTGTGATATCTGAAGGGTTGTCCACAGAACATGTGGAGGCTAAAAATGAAACAAATGTCTAATCTATCTTTAATTAAAAAAAAATTGATGCAGCCGGGGAGAGAATGAGCTTTTCTACTTTATTAAATAAAAAAGATCAGCCATGGAGAGTTGGCATGCCAGGCCTTCTCTGATTTTCAAACATTTCAAGTCTCTTTTATTACACTTTCAGAGTAACACCTCCTTCCGCTTACATCACATCTCCTCGCTGTCTTAGGAGCCAATGGGCATTGTGTGGGATGTTCAAACAAATGTTTTCTGTCCTCTGTTCCTAAAGTGTCCCCTTTGTTTACTTCTAAAGCTGACCAATTATTTTACTCATCACCTGGTTCATGATCATTGACATGTCCTTATTCTTCTTAACAGACACTTTTTGGATAAACCCTTCAATGAATGTTTATTGCTTCATTGCCCTGGTCAGTTCCTGGCTCTCGATCAGCTTCCTCTGACCATTTTGCAAGTCAGGAGAGATCGTCTGTATCAGACTTCTGTTCCAGAATTAATAGTAGATTAAAAAGGCTATGTTTAACCCTTAATATGTTTGCTACAACCACAGATTCTGTTTAGCCCTGCCTTATGCAAGCTGACACCTGAATAGACTTTTCACAGCATCACATTAAAAATATTTTTTTGGAGGCCTTGTGGTATATAATGGTTCAAATAAAAGGGCAATCAAGTCAATAAGCGATAAACTCATCGTGCTCTCGACTCATGAAGGATTTATAGTCTAATGCATTTTTATTGGGATTTTCATTGCAAACAGCAATATATATGATCTCAGCCGGCTGTGTTTCAGAGAATTCAACTGCGATGCTTGTGCTTAAGTGAATAAAACGTGTTTAAATTTTAGTGGACCGTGGCCAGGGTTTATATTACAAGAACAAGAATAACAAAGAAAAACGTTTGAATTGGCTCCATCATTAATATGTTTTGTAGCCTTTATAGTATGGCCTATTAAATAGGCCATTAATTATTAAATAAATTTACGTTTGTGCACTTTCCTTCATCTATTTTTCAGTGCATCCCCAATGAAATGACGACTAAATATTTGGGTGTTTGGTCAAAATCTTGTGTCACTAGTAAGGATTAAGCGATTACAGAACTTGAATGAATGAGCGCATTTAATACGTTTCAGTGTCAATGATAAAGAGATGGTCCGTATTTCAATATAAAGCCATGTTTAGCAGTCTAATCATTCCACACTAGGTGGAGCCATTTATGTGCAGTAACAAATCAAACTGGATCAAATAGAAGTGAATTAAATAATAACAAAATCTAGTCTATTTTGAGCAAAATTACCCTAGGGTGTAGTTGCTAACTGAGCATGTAAACATTTTCAACATGACAATGTGAAAACATTTTCTGAGTAAATAATAAGTAAATAAACATAACCCACCCCAGCAGGATTTCATTAATACATGTGTTTTTGTAGTTTTCAGATTTCATATATGTCTATGTGATAGATATATCCTAAAATATCCTAAAATATATTTTGAATTGTATATACAATTCTTGTGAACATATCTTACATTGTCATAGGACTTTTACATAATGTTGACGGTGGTTAAACTGTAAAAAGGTTTTTACACAAGCACATATTTACAAAAATGTTACTTTAAAAGACATCCAGTAAAAGGTTCTTCAGGGGACCAGAATGAAGCGTGTAAATCACAAAATTGTTTACTGCCAGTCCTTCAAAATTATAGAAAATTATGTTAAAGTACCTGGCATTTCTTGCTTAACCTGCTCAATAAAAGCAAAAGGTTTTAGCTTTATGTAGATAAGCAGACATTTAGTTACATGTTATATAGTTAATATTTGCCTGTTGCTTGTCTGGTTTTGATGTTTTAGTTGTTATCTGCAGAAAATGGCTGAAATGAAGCACTCTTTTTTGATAATTGCTGTTGTCTGACAGACGTTAAGCAACTTCACATTTATTATTTATTATTACCTGATTTCTCGTTCGAGTTTTCTTCTTGGTGGCAGAACACAGAAGTGTGCAGTGATTTGGAGGGCATATGTAAACAATTTACGGATGACTGGATGACTGGTGGGTTCTAATGGAAGCCAAAATGTGCATAATGACTAGAGCCATTTTTAAAGCTCTGGTGGTCTGGAGGTGGTGATTTTTGTGGCAGGAAAGCATTGCATTCATTTCGATTTCATTTTCACTTAAAAAAAAAAAAAAGAAGAGAGAAAGCTCAATATGACCCAGATCTCAGAACATGACTGTAGCAGTAGCAGTAGCCTGGTCAGTTACGATTCCACTATATTGTTATATTTTTTGTGTAGCATCATATGTTTAGGTCTCTGAATTGTGAATTGTTGTTTTTTGTAATCAAGAAAAACCTACTGTTGGGGAGTAAAGGAATACATGTACCGGCATTATGTATTTCGAATACAAATGATGAGTAACTGTTTTCCATTATCTTTAAATAGGTGAAAATTAGAATACAGTTACTTTGTTGAAATAATCAGATTACATGGCGGTATTTTTCTGCTCCATGTTAGGCTTTTCCTTCTAAAATTTCTGGAATTTCATGCATTACCAGAAACCCAAACAAAACACGCAATAAGAGCCTCTAATATAAGCGTCTTGTTAATGTTGATTGTGTCCGTTACACTATAGTAGATTAAAACCAAAAAGAATTTGCAGGATGGGATATGCTACATACATATTTTTTGTAAAAGCATGAAAATATATTAATTAATCCAAAGTTCCGTAAATTCTGGACAATAAGCCTCTACTTTTTTCTCAAAGTTTGAAGAGTGCGGCTGATGCATATTTTTTTCCATGCCGTCCTAAACCTTCAGGCCGGGTTGGGCTTGGGGCCGGGTTCGGAGAGAGAATCTAAACTCTCCTCGTAACCAGACCCAGCGCCAGATCTCATATTACAACCTGAGACACATGCGGCTTATAATCCGGTGGGGCTTGTACAAGTACAAAATAAAATTTCTTTCTAAAGTTAGAGCATGCAGTTTTTAATCAGGTGTGCTCTGTAGTCCGGAATTTACGGTATTCAGAAATATGTTACTCACACTGAGTAACTTAACGGAAAATATTACAGACTACATTTGGGTAATGTATTCTGTAGTGGAATACATTTTAAAATAACCTTCCCAACACTGTCGGTAATGCCTGTACCCTGTTTTGCTGTAGCCTGTGTCACAGATGAAGACCTGTGGTGGGTTAGTACAGTGGTACTCCTCTCAATAGGAACCAACCAGAATTCTCAGAAATTTGTGGTCACAGCTCCTAGAACAGCTGGGGTTCGAACAGCTGGAGCGTGAAACATCTGCAGAACGCAGTTGTCAAGGTTGTCATGTACTGTGTGGTGTTAATCCTCCTAATCCAGGAAGTTTCTCTCTTTTTGCTGATGCCCAATGTCTGTCAAAAGTTTAAGGACATCCTAGTTTTCTTGAAGTTCCAACAACTTGGAGTACTGAGCGGAAACTGAAATCTTGCCGTTTTGACACAAATCCAACCATCAAAATGCCAAATAATCCCCATGTTCATCAAAAAAATACGTTTTAAAACCACTTTTGGGCCGAAAGAGCTCCAACGGTTTTGTCTCTTTTTTTCTTGAGAAAATACTTTGACAAAGGAAACTGTCAAAACACAATTCAGGCAAAATCTGCATTCATCTCAATGGAAGACACTTTGGAAAGTTTCCACTCCACAAAATAGCAGAACATTTGACACCAGTTCTTTCTACACTGGTCATATACCCAGTACTGAATCCTCCAGTTTATGGTTCTGATGGCTTCTCAAGTCTGCTACCAGCATGATTTAAAGGTTCTAGAGTATTTTCTCCCCTGTCTTTAGTAACGCTTACAGCCAAAGCTGAGTGTAAGGATCTGAGCCAACTGGGCAAGGGCCAAACTGTAATGGCCAGATGACTGAATGAGATCATACTAAAAAGCAGGTCTTGTGAAATTTTCCTGTAATCAGTGGTTAATACAAATCAAAAGTGGCCCTAAGAAGCCTGTCTGGTCAAATTCCACAGTATTGCTCGCTGTGATAAAAAGGTGTCAGAAATAGGGATGTGACATTTTGGCAAAAACACTATTAGAAAATCATTGAGAAATATTCTAATACTATTCGAAAAGCAAACACACAATGGTGGAGCAAAAAAGAGCTAAAGTGAACATCAGAGCATCAGAGTCTGATCCACCCCTTTGCAACTTAAAGGTCTTATAGGATCTGCTGCTACCATCTTAGTGTACGAGGCCACAGGACACCTCCACAGAGGTTTTGTGGAGCCCATGCCTCGAAAGATCAGATTTGTTTTGGTGACATGAGGGGTCCCATACAATATTAGGTTTTAATGGTTTTAATGTTATGGCTGATAAGTGTGTTTATAATGGAAGTGTGGTGAATTAGGTGTACTTTATTCATACTGACTTGTTATGGACGCATTAGCATAGTTGATAGATCATGCTGACTAGCTATCTAGAAAGTTTATTCAAATTAGATGCTTTCCTACCATATTTACAGTAAATATACTCTAAAACATCTAAGAGAATGTGACTTGTGTTTTGTTGTGATAGGAATTTGTGCAAAAACACTCATTTTTTGGACGCTAACATAAAGGCTAATATCATTAGCATGAAGCTAATGTCACCTCAGCGATTTTTCTACATATAGCAACAGACACATAAACAACCATGCTGCTTTACACTGTAACAAACATGGACATGGAGATTTTATGTTCACCTTCAATATAAAATAAATTATTCTCAATGCCATCTTTTACCTGCAAGTATAAACAACAGGTAAGCTGTGAATGTTAAGATTTTTTTTAAAGATTGAACAGTTGCTGGGAAAAAGGGGCAATTACTTTCCAAACAAGGCAAGTTGTCCTCAGATTAATAGTTTAAGGGTCATTATATACTGTGTTTACTCCATATGCTAATGTTTTTCCCCCTTTTCAAGTGTAGCCATTTTTACCTGATAGATTATATAGTCTCATCATCTTCTAGTTGTGCGAAATCAGAGGTAATCAGAGAAGACATTCTCAACCAGCAGGAGATGCTTGAGCTCTGACCTACTTGCTAGTGGCCGTAGATCTAAATGGACAAAAGTTTTGCATGGGAGTGTGAAGAGTCCTGTTGGGAACAGTGGTTTAAAACAAGAAGCACTTGATTCGAGAACAAGGTTCTTTTTTTGTCACATACACAGTTATACAAGTTCAACGGGCAGTGAAATGTGCCCCTGAACTGTGAGACGTGCTTAAGGCTAGGACTATGTAATAAAATATGCAGAAAAAAATATATTCAGATTAACATTACAGGTGTTAACATGTGTCTAGCCTAGCTGTTCACTATTGGGGGTTCAGGTCATCACCTAATCCCTTATATATGCAGTTGCTGGGGTCCCTTGTCTTCAGCTGGTTCGGTTGCTCTCCATGTGCTCCTCCCCTAATCAAGGGCAACTGCTGTTCGCGAGATCTGGTGGAGATTGCTTTTTTGCTGTTGCTGTGGACTGGAGACTTTCAGATTACCTCTCTCTCAGACTCCAGCAAAAACGACCTCCACTGACTCTGTTAGCCACAGACTGACAACAGCATTGATTACGTCTGTATATACAGGCTTTTTATTGTGAGGCATCCCAATGGGGACTGACTTTTTTACTGGGTTCACTTCTGAGGTTCCCCCTGAGGTGTCGTCTGGTGGTCTAGACGTTTGGGTGTTCGTACTGCGTTCGTGGGTTTGAATCCTAGCAGTGGTATATTTGAACAAGATTCCCACACACTTCTCCCGAGCGCTGCCTTGGTTGGTGAAAGGGTTAAATGCAGAGAGTTCTCTTCACTCTGTCAGGTAATTCCAGGCATTTCCAGACTGAAAAAGTTGGTAGTTTAATCATTTGGGTGCCAAGTCAGGGAATTATCAGGGAATTTTCTTAATAGAATATAGTGCATTAGCCAAAACCGGATGTGTGTTTTCGCCTCTTTTGTCTCAGCGAGTGTTTGTATTTCTCAAGACATCTCTTGCTCTGAAAATGCGCAAAATTCTAGAACGCAAAATCTTTGCAGTCTCTCAGCATATGTCCTTTCACTCACTAACCTAAAAAAGCTGCAAGGCAAATGTGAATTTCAATTAAATTAAATTCAATTTTTTTTCTATAGCACTTTTTACAACCATGTTGTCACAAAGTAGCTTTACAGAGTCCAGGTCCGAGCCCCTAGTGAGTAAGCCGAAGGCGACAGAGATGAGGATAAAGTCCCTCAAATGGAGGAAGAAACCTCAGGAGGAACCAAGACTCAAAAGGGGAACCCGTCCTCCTCAGGTCAACCCAGAGGGGAAGAAAAAAAAAGAGAGATAGAGAGTGAGAGAGAGAGAGGAAGGGGGATAGACTTAGAAAAAGAGAGCGTGAGAGAGAGAGGGCGAAAGAGTGGAAGTGAGAGAGAGAGAGAGAGAGAGAGAGAGAAAGAGTGCAAGAGTGAGAAAGAAAGAGAGAGAGAAAGATTGAGAGAGGGTGCGAGAAAGAGAGAGAGAGTGAGAGAAAAAAAGAGAGAGAAAAACATCAATACAGCACTAGGAGAGAGAAAGAGAGAGAGCCATCAAATACATTACAGCACTAGATAAATAGCGAGACGCCTTGGTCCCGGTGGAACCGGGCTCGGTCGAGGGCAGTCTCCGGAGATCGATCCACCAGGTGTGCAGCAGGTCCCATCAGAGAAAAGAGAGGATGGAGTTAGTTCTGCATACGTTAAAGTGAGTGATTTATGTGTATGGGGAATGTAAGAAAGAATTTAAATACAGAAAGCTTGACTAAACAGGCATGTTTTTTAGCCTGGATTTAAAAACTGAGACTGTGTCTGAGTCCCGAACATTGTGTGGTAAGGCATTCCAGAGCTTAGGGGCTGTATATGAGAATGATCTCCCCCCTGATGATGCTTTAATAATTCTGGGATTCAGAGTGACTGCGGTGGTTCATAGTAACACAAAAGTTCATTGAGGTAATCAGGTGCAAGGCCGTTTAAGGCTTTATTGGTCAGTAGTAGAATTTTGTAGTCAATACGATATTTGATAGGAAGCCAATGTAGTCTGGATAATATTGGACTAATGT
>JBBKCR010023794.1:0-11938 GCA_037577295.1 Ladigesia roloffi | reverse complement strand
GGACAGAAGTTTAGGGACACTAATATTCAGGAGAGGGAACACGGGGAAGGCGTGACGGAGACGAGGTGGCCGTCACAGCTTTGTTTTATCCTGCCTTCTGTTTTGCCACACTGTGTCAGTGACACAAAACCCCATTTCAACATTTTGCCACACTGCGTCAGGGACGCAAAACCCCATTTCAACATTGTATTTGTGACACTTCTTTTGCTTGCAATCATATGTCCTTTTTACATTAATCTGTGTGTGCGAAAAAGTTAACCATTCACATTCTACATTCTTTACCTTTCTGATCGAATGACCTGCATTGTGCATCTATCAAAAATCAGAATGGGCTCATAACTTCCAAAACTTTAACATGAATAGATGCAATTTTTGCAGCTGCAACTTTTGAGGAAATACATGCTCACAAGCACAAACTCTCCTGAGCATCATACCACTTCCCTATAATGCAGCTCACCCAATGGACGCCCAGAAACATGCATATTTGTATTCCAGTATTTATATATATATATACAGCATTCAATATGGTAAATGGCATATACAGCATTCAATTATTCAAAACAGAATGAGACATCTGGCTCATTTGTAACAGTGGCATGATGTTTTCAGTTCCGTCTTGGTCAGACCTGGCGCAAGACACAGATTTTTGGACGGGCCTTGCATTGCTTTGTGGGGTGCACACATTTTATAGGTTTGCGCCAGGGTTGGAGGGTGGGGTATGCACATATCGGATTGACAGCCACGTTCTGGAGGGTCGATATGTTTATACGATCAAAATCCCGGACAAATCGTAGACGGCTCGTAATCCCAGGGGGGGCCAAGTAAATTCGTGGGCGGGCACGGTCCCCTAAGGCCCGCCCATGACACTGGGCCTGGTCTTAGTTCAGGAGGCTGTGCTGTCAGTTCTGCCCTGTGCTGGTGTTTTTCTCTCTCTTATCTTTAAAGTGTCATTACTGATGTAGTTATTTCGAGAGCATATTACACTGCAGACAAACAAACAATCAAGGCGTCACTGTGTCCTCATGTTGCTTCACATAATCTCTCCCTCTCTGTATCTCACTCCATATATCTCTCTGTGGCTATCTCTATCTCTTTCAGGATTTTAAAGAACAGATAATCCACCATGTTGCAACTATAATGCTGATCAGTTTCTCCTGGTGTATGAACTACATACGAGCTGGAACATTAATCATGTTTTTGCATGATTCCTCCGACTACCTGCTGGAGGTACATACACAAACACCTGTGCACGCGCACACACACACCCACAATTGCTTGAATGCATAATGAAAACACCCTCAGACTCACTGACACATATTCTGCCACAAATTATGTGTCCTGATTAGAAACAGAAAACATTTCCTTTCAGAAATTATCTGTGTGATTACTATTGCTCTTAATGGGACTAGGATCATGACAAATAGTCTAATGCTAACTAGAGTAGGCTGAGAACAGACAACAGCTTTCCTTGTGTTTTTTTATTGATTACATTTTTTGTCATATGTTTGAGCAAGAAAGAACAAGTTGTGGAAATTTATCTTAATGGTTCAGATTAGCATGGTTTAAACAGTCACTAACCACTTACTCATCAGTATTTCAGAAGTTTTGAAGGTGAGCATGACCAAATTTACTGTAGTTATGAGTGGTCAACAATTGCCTTAAAATACCTTCTAAATAAGAAGGGACAGAAACAACTTCTCTGCTAAATACGTTGAGATGTTTATTTTATGGCACTCAAGTCAAAAATCGTTTGCGGTAGTTTTAGTAATTTTGTGATTTTGTCATTTAAAGTACCTAGACCTAGACTCTTTTTTTTCCCAAAACCGTTATACAAAGGCCTGATTTATCAGTACATGTTTTAGATATTTTTAGGCACACAATAAGGAATTGAGATCAAATTGGTGGCGTTGAAGATACAAAATGTAGAACAGAGCCATCTACTGGATTATAACTGCAATAGAAATCTTTCTGATTTTAAAGTCTTCTCTCTCTTTCTCTTTCTCTCTTTCAGTCTGCTAAAATGTTTAACTATGCTGGCTGGAGGAAAACCTGTAACTACATCTTTATTGTTTTTGCTGCATTCTTCATCATCACAAGACTTGTCATCTTTCCCTTCCGGTAAGGCTTATGCAAACACAAATGTCACTGAAGTTCAGTGAGACTAAAGTAGAGGTCCGCATTCCTGCGTCGCTCCCGCGTTGAATCGAATCAGTTTTTTTGCTACGCGGGAATACATTTACAAACAAAAGCGGTCGGTAACTCTGGTGTAATTTGGACAGGAGCGTGCGGTCTAATAATATATATCTGCACTTTACTCAATCTTATCGAGCACCTGTATGGCCTGCGCTCGTGACTCTGCACGCAGGATTTGCATAATGGTCATCAGAGCGTTCTGTACTGAGGATGGCAGATCAAAGTATGGATGTGCTGTTCTTGAGGGACGTTCAGCTTGGACTAGAAAATGGTCAGTTTACTGTTAAGAAACCCACATCAGACAAGTCTGATGTATGGGAACAGATAAACATTTTGCAGGAACGGTCGGGTCGGGAAGAAAATTCTTCTAAGCGGGCAGCGGGTGAACAAAGAGTGAATATATAGCGGGAGCGGGTGGGTGGGGAATTAAAAACTTGCGGGAGCGGGAGGGAGCGGGACTAAAAAAACAGTCCCGCGCAGACCTCTAGACTAAAGTGTATGTATACATAATAAGGGTGTGCAGAGCGGTCGCGATTTGTATTTGTAGTTGTTAAAAGGGAAAATTATTGGTATTTGTAATTGTATTTGAGTAAAATTTTAATGCAGCGCGCAAACTCCGTCCGCACCTAAAGCATAACTATTCCAAATTTAAAGAAGAAATAAATTTAAAATGTAAACCCTTTTTGTCTCTCTCACTCTTTTTCAGGATCATGTACTGCACATGGGTGTACCCAGTGACACTCTACCCACCTTTCTTTGGATATTATTTCTTTAACGGCCTGCTGCTGGTGCTGCAGTGTCTGCACATCTTCTGGGCTGTGCTCATCATTCGCATGGCACTGCGCTTCCTTCCCAGAAATGTACGTTCCTACGTTCCTATGTGTGTGTGTTTGTGTATGAGTGAGACTGGTGTGTCTGCGAGTAATTCAGTTAAATTCTGTTCAAAATTAAAAAACATTTTACAATGTGTACAGACAAAAGCAACTTCACAAAAATCGAGATCAAGCCCCAAGAGTGGCAAGTAAAACTCTATAAGGAAAGGGAACCAAGACCAAAAAGGGGAAGCTATCTTCCTCTGGTTAACAGAACAATAACATGAAATGAGCTATAAATAACAAAGAATTGGCAAAAAATATATATACTACACCAAAATATATAACAAAGAAAAGTAAGTTATTGTTCATTGTGTTATTAAACAGAAGTATTCAGACTAACCGCTGAAAGAAAATCACTACTAAATGTCAGAGTGTGAAAGAGCATCAAATACATAATTCCCAGCAAGGCATTAGTATGAATATGTACTCAATACAGAATAAGACAAGTGTACAGAGTCTAGGACTGAATAGCTAGAGATGGTACAGACATCACCCTTTTAAGTAGGCTGCCTGGGGCATGCAGGTAAGGCGTTCTGACCTGAGAGGATTATGAAAGTGACATTCATGTGGCTTCATTGAGGTCCGATCCATCCCTTAAAATTTATATGTAATGGTTTAGAGAAAACTGAAGACATTAATGTAAAACTGAAGACTTTAATATGGTGAAAAATATTGCGACTGCAGAATGTCTCAGTATTATCAGTATTATCAGATTACTGGCATTCAACCAACATGCTGACTTAGTATTTCTGGTCCTGTTTAGTTTAATTGAGTGCAGTGCAAATGTTAAAAGCAATTGTATTAAGTTTTTGATACATTTTAAATGTGGCCGTGCTGGTTGTTATGGAATGGCATATATATTGCGATATAGTCCTTTTAGCAGCTCATCTCACCTGGGCTTTCCCCTGAGAGATGGATTGTGGATGTCCAAACACAATTTCTAAACAAATAGTTCCACCTAAAAGATACAAAGAATTGCTGTCTTAAGTTTATGTGGGCAAAAAAATATTCGCTCTCCCTGGTCGCTTGAGATCCAAAACCCCCTACAGATTCACTTCCTGTCTATATTCGCATCCAGCAGGTTTTGGTCTTGGGGCATTTGTAGTGGGAGATGACTAAGACTTTAAAATCTCTTGCTGAAATTATTGTGAGATTCTGTCATTGGCAGATGGACCATCACTACCTGAGGTGTCGGCACATCTTCACATCATTGTCAAAATGAAACTGAGAAAGTCCTGATAGTTATCAGAACCTTTTTTAGACAGATAAGTCACTCTTTATACAAAAGGAGTGGAGGGTCTGAGGCTGAGATTAGTTTGTTCTGTTCATATTTTCATTTCAGGCATATTCATCAGTATTACTACACAGTGTGCAGAGCTGAAAGATTTTACCAAAAAAGCCCTACTAACATTTCTTCCTGCTTCTAGGAGATTGTAGAAGATGAAAGGAGTGACCGAGAGGAAACAGATGACTCAGATGTGGAAGAAGAGGAAGAGCAGGAGAGAAATGGGGAGATAAGGAAGAATGGTCCAATTCAGAACGGTTATGTCAGACTCAATAACAATCACCACAAAGCAGACTGACGCCTGGAGGACAAAAGAAGTGGAAGAAAATACAACTGAAAGATGGAATCAAAAATTTATTATATACATCCTGAAACAAGAGAGTGTGGGGTAGGGAAGAGCAGGAGAGAGGGGACACGAGGTGTTGCTGACTGGACTATTTGTACTCCTTTCTCTGCACACTACAGAAGGAACGTTCAGGCATCTCAACACACACACACACACACGACTCCACACTTGCACTGCATTACCAATGCACATTCTTCAACATGCCAACACAGACATAAACATACAAACAAACATGTATACATGATCACAGTGAATATTGATGCAGTACCAGATTCTCAGCGCTATCCCAGAGAATGGGCTGCAAAAGAGAAGCAGCAAAGCATTTTTAGGTTGTCTAAAACTTGTGCCTTATCAATTATTTTTATCTTGATTCTTTTATCCCATTTCTTTTGCAGGTGCTACATCACTGTTCACCTGAATGAGTATCATTTTGAGTTTTAATAGACTTTCACTTCTGGAAGCTCCGCTCCTTTTAAATCAGTATGTTCTGACAGCTAAATGTCCATTATTACAGCTATTAGTAACAAACAGGTCATTGTGTGTATTGAAATATCATATGTTGAATGGACAAATCCATATTCACATTTTCACACTTTAATCTGACTGATAGCGTACAAATGTCCTTATTTACTGAAATTATTGTAATATGAAATGGTACAAAATTGACATTTGTTCATTTTTACATTTAATGTTTAAAGAGTAACCAAAACTCATTTCACATGCAGCGTTCAAATGGCAAGAGATATAGGAGTTTTACTTTAAGTGGAAGTATGAAAAGGCCTTTAGATAACTAAATTATAACTAAAATACAATCAGAAACCGAAAGAAATATAACCAAGTAAAATGTTTTTATCACTAAAAATGCCATTCTTTGGCAATGTACCAAATAGTATGCCATGGATCACAGGCTTGTACCAAATGTAATAACTAAATGTGTCTATTGCAAGTTATTATAACATTTTATTACAGGTAATAAGACTCTCGTGAGTTTATTTCACTTGAGAGCTGGTGTGGTTTTACTCACAGGGCCAGACATGTCATTTTGTTGTTTAGTTATAAACCTGACCAAGTGCCAGTGACATTCAAGGTAATGTTTAAATGATATAATATACCTCACACGATAGTATATGCCTTGCGATTGACCCCCATCAGGATGACATTCAAGTAAATGACTATATTAAACAAAAATTACATTTATTAGGATATGAAATTCCTATTAACAGCCATCATCTCCAAAGGGTTTTGGCATTTGTAGGCATTCAGGAGCCGTACCAGTGGCTGTCAGTTTATGTGTTTTTGCATTTTAGGACTAATGATTTTGCAGGTCCAATAAGCTTGACAGGTCCGTCTGTCGTAAATGTGAATAAATTGCCCCCCAAGTCAGTTTCAAAAACCTTCAGTCAAGTAAATTTGTTTTTAAATTATTATCCAGCCTTTAAAAAATGAAAACATTAAAAACAAACAAAAATGCTGTATATTTATAGATAGAAATGTTTCAGGTAATCATGCTCTGGATCTGGAATTGTGTCGATCAAATTCTGAGAGTAAAAACAAGCCTTTTATTTTCATATCCCTGTACAGCAGTTTCTTTGATGCGTTTGGGGTTGGAAGTCGTTCGTTATGCCAAAGCAGAGACAATTTGTCACTTTATAGACATTTTTGTGTTGTGATTCCAGTAAGATAAAACAAGAAGACAAAAGGTTTACAATATTTTATTCTGTTATTTGTGTCTTTTGACATTTTTTTCATTCCACATGTTGAGAATTGTTTTTTTTGAGAAATGAATTCAATTGAGTTTTTTGTTTGCTTTTTTCAGTTGAACATTATATGACCATGAAAATCCTTTTGTTTTTTGATTATAAAGAAGGTAAATCTGTTGATATCTCTTTTTTCAATCCTGCCTGCTTTAAATAGTACAACAAAGTGGCAAGGGGTTAAAAATGTATGTGTTAAGACTAAATAATTTCAAGCTAGTAGAATGCATTAGGAGCATGAAATGACTGGTCTAACTCTGTACTGAAATTTCTCATATCTACAAGTTCAAATGTGTTGCTTGCTCAGGCAGGGGACACAGGAATACAGGATGATAGTAAACTCTGCTGAAGAATAATAAGTGGGATGGGGTGAGGTGGGGTGTGGGTTAATTGGGGACCTGTGCCTAAACAATTATATGAAAGAACATTATAAAAAACTCTGCATGTGCGCAAAGCCCACTCCCATACGCAAAATAACACTTATATACCCCACCCCACTCCCCAACAC
Source organism: Ladigesia roloffi (assembly GCA_037577295.1). Lineage (NCBI taxonomy): Eukaryota > Metazoa > Chordata > Actinopteri > Characiformes > Alestidae > Ladigesia > Ladigesia roloffi. The sequence goes on along the minus strand of JBBKCR010023794.1, from coordinate 4,977 downwards.
AAGATATAGACCGATGCACCCCACTCCCCAAACACTCCCCCACACACACAAATTCAAAATGGTTCCCTGTCTGTCCCTCTACATTTTGAATTGATGTAGTATCAATTTGGTGTGTCTAACTTGGAGTGTTGATTTGCCACCTAGTTTTATGATTGTTGCATTGTCCCTCAGATCAAAAATGTCACCTTTGGACATAAAAATGGCCACAAAATACTGATTACTGTTCTCCTCTGAAGACTGATACAGGGTTTTGCATTTCCCCCCCGGTACAATAGCTGCGGTGTGATGCACCCACAGGGCTTACAAGATCAACAGAGAGGGCAGCCGTAATACTGGAACATATGGAACTGCCTCATGCTTGCTTACAATGTCTTTTTCTTATTAAATCTCACTTTCCACTCTTCTCTATCATCTCTGTCCTCCCCTCTGTTCACCACCTTAGCATCTTTTTGTCCAATCAGTACTATTTAAGAAAGATTTGATTTCTATTCATTTTTATTTCCTGACTAGCCTCTTCACTGCCCTCATCTATGCATTGCTCTAGAGATACCACGAAGCCCTAATTACAGTATTATTATTTTATTTTCTATTTGTTTTTTTATAATGGATAAATGTTATTAATACTGATGGAAATAAATCATGAGAATCATAACAAGTGGGACTGTATGTGTGTAAAAAGTTAAATGATGATAGTTCACCTATTTATCTTGAATGGCATTTTTTGTATCTCATTTATCTTGAAAGAATCTCTCGTAAGCCTCATCACCTGGTTAATAAACATGGCCAGCTGATTGCCCTTGCGATCAGGAGGTCGTGGGTTAGAATCCCAGGATTGCCAGTGGCACCGCTTAGATAATCTTGAGCAAGGTACCGTCCCCACACACGATACTTTGCTCAGTTGTGCCACTGGCAATTCTGGGATTCAGTCCCACAACCCCTGGTCGTAGAGGCAACTACCTAATCCCCACGAACGCAGGTTTAAAATTAATATAAGTATTATTAGATTTGTCGTGGAATGTATCTATATAATAAAGTTTTAATAATAAACACAGCCAAGGTCAAGTTAAACTTGTGTTGCGTCACTCGCATACAACCAATTGTACAGACGAAGAGAGCTCGGACGGTGCGTGTCCCAAATGAAACTGTCACAGGTCATTACCGCCTGGATTGGAACGCCCTGATTGAAGATGTAAACACTCGTTAGTGGCCCTAACTAGTAAGTGAGTGAAGGTATTGGGATACATCCGTCTCAGCCGACCTGCATGTTTCGGCGGAGAAGTCGAAGCGCCATTTTATGGGGTTGAGGGAGTTTAAAAAGAAGTAAATCATCACTTATATAAAAATGAAGCTGATTAAATAGAGGGAAATGATAGTATGGTGGAAGTGATTATATTATACGGCAAGTTATTTTTAAAAAGTAGGAATTCGTAGGAAAACAAGGCGGAAAAAAGAAAACGGTATTTGTTTTTCCTTGTTATATGTTTATGCGTTAGCAGGAGGAGCTTCAAGTTTCACAGTTGGATATGGCATCTTCAAACCCAGGTACTGCCTTCAACACAGAGATTAATGCGTTTTAATGCCCTTTTAATCGCTTACAAACAGTTGTCAGGTGTTTCAGCTGCCTTTTTGGGTGCAATGTGACAGAAAAAAGCTAGTTAGCTGGTTAAGCTAACTGCAGATTGTTTATTTGTTTTCTGACCTTATCCGGCGATTTCTTGTTATTACTGTTAATAAAAAACAGTCGTGTTCATTAGAGACATCCGTTGTATGTTCTAACAGGGTCTTTATAGCTTAATAATAAGTAATGTTTAGGATAATGTTTGCATCTAACCTGTAACTATTTATCTATTAGCTTAACCTAGAAACAGGACTAGCTAAGCTAGGCTAAGACAATTAGACTTCAGTACAAACACAGGACTGACTTTATCTGGCATTAAAAATCCCAGTCCTCTTGGTTCCCATTGACACTTAAGTTTAGGGGACTGTCTGGTGTGAAAGAGATCCACTTAGACCCCTGAAGTCACCTGATGATCTCAGTCAAGTGTGTCTGAACAAGTGGAGCGCAGCCAGGACTATAAAACAGATGTTATGGGCTCATCATGAGACTGTTTAACTTGCTGTAACGTAGGACAAATCAATTTACTTATGAAGCAACTGATTGATTTAGTTTGTTAACGAAAACCTGTTTTGAAATTCAGAGCCAAATATTTTGCCCTTCATCTGACAAGAATTAATAGTTTTTTTGCCTGTATGTGGATATACAGTATATATAAGTACACTTTCGAATGTCCTCAGTTACATGGTAAGCAGATATCGACAGAAACAGTAATAAAACAGTAATAATGCACCAATTTGATCAGAGATTGATCAGCTGTACTTGTTTGATGCCATTGTTTTAAAGTAAACATGTTCTTTGATTGTTGACTCAGAAATGATGTCTGAAAAAATGTTAATGTGCACCACCTACTTACCTTGCCTAGGTTATGGCCCCCTGTTTTGGCTACAGATAAGTGTTCTGCTTATCAGTGTTCTGAATGTACATTTCAAATCGAACCAACATGACCCAACAACCCCTGGTATCACCTATTATTCAGCTGGGATTAGTACATTTTGTTTGTGCTTACAGCTACAGGTACAGTTAAAAGGGGGAAAATAGAGATGCATATCCCCAATAAAACGCGATGTGATTGCTCTGCTTCAGCATATCCCTATCAGTTGGTATGGTACCTTGTGGTTGCCAAGTTTTTTATAGGTGCTTGCTAGGAAGACTCTGGTGGCTGTTAGGATGCTGCTGTGATGATCGTTAAGATGTATGTTTCTGGAGACTTTATGCGGGCTCACCGGTAGGGGGAAACAAGCTAAGGTCAGAAACTTGACTAAAAAGAAAGGAGTAGAAAAGTAATGCGACAGAATCTTTATTAAAATGTTGCTTCAAAGAAGGGTGGGCGCTAAATCCTTTGGCTAGTATTGGACGTGTGTGTGGACGTGTGTGTGGGCGCGCGTTCTTGCGTGTTTGAAGTGACAGCTCTAACCACTGTGCACTGTTTTCCTGTGAGGGTAAAATGGACTTTGAGTGACCACCCTTTGGACAGTCTCCATCTGATTGCAATGATTTATACGAGCACACTGTGATTACAACAGACACGTTAGGGCTGGAATGGTGCCATTAACTCAGTATCTGTATATGGGGGAACGAATGGATGAATAAAAATTCAATGCTTTGATTGCTTATGCAAAACTTTAGTGGCCTTGAGGCCTAGTAGTTTAGCACCATTTATACCAGTGTTGCTGTTTTTTTGTGTTTTTTTTTTTTACTGGCCTCTTGCTTGTGATGCACATGTTTAGAATAGAACGAAGAGGACCACTTAAGAGTTCCTTAAGGGCTGTTTGGAGAACCACGGACCTAAACGCTGTAGAGGGTTTGTGCATTCCTTGTAGTTCAATTGTAGTTAAAAAAACCTTGTGTTTTGTAGTGTACACAACTACTGCTTTTTGTCTTTCACTGTAATTGTGAAATGTTTTTGACTGGCATTGTACTGTGTGGCCCCAGCTTTTGTTTAGATGCCCACCAAATTTGATAATAACAGTTGTTGCACCTGATGCTGCCCAGTTTATTGTCAAACTTTCCATGTTTTAGATCAAATATAATGTATTTTGTTCATTTGCTTTATTTTAAGATGTATTGAAATCTCGAACCGTTGTTTATGTGGTCTTAGACATGCCTGACGTGCCTTCATTGGGAATGACTGCACCAGCTGGATCTCACGCCGGGTCCGTTGTTCCAAAGGGCAGCAACAAGCGATCCGCTGGGTAAGAACTTTTTGGGAATAAGGTCATGTCGGCTGGCAGAAAAGGGAATTAATTAGAAAAAGCAAAGACTGAATTTGTTTTGTTAATTTTTTTGTTATCTTTTTCCATTTGCAGAACAAAGTGCTAAATATTAGCATAACATAATTAAATTGATTTAAGATAAAAATGTGATGTTGAAAGATGTTCGTTCTGCACTTTACTGCTAGCAGTAGAAATTAAACTAAGCGATAGATAGATGTAAATTATGGGTGTGGCATAGTATAAGTATTTAGATTTAATACTAAGGTTGTTATAGCTGTTTTGCTCTTAACATACACTGTCTGACAAAAAGTAGGTGGACACCTGACAATGACACACATATGAACATAAGACATGACATCTCATTCCAAAACCATGCCCCCAACCCCACCTTGTGGCTATAGAGACAGATCGCAGCATGTCATCTGGGGCAAAAAAACTCGCCTCTCCTGGGGGAAAACATGCCATGAAGCTGAATGGGCATGAATAGGAAATTGCAAGTCACAGTGTCTTAAAACGGCTTAAGCATGCCTTTTCAGTACCCTTCTGCTTACACTCTCTCTCTCACACACCCCGTACACTCACATCCTGCCTGATCATATGTACTGAATCTGAAAATGATAGCTAGTGACAACTACCCAGAGTGGCTGGTAGGTAAATGTCAAGAGCCTGATTATAATGTTATTAACCAGGCACTTTGCAAAAGGCTTTTTCTAGAAGACTAATGGGTCAGGGTAAATCATTCAGTCATTTGGTTTCTAGCTACCCTAGAGTTAGATAGCAATAATCACATGCATCTCTTTAACAACAAATAGAGAATTAATTTGACCTACCTGGCACAAAGAGTCCAGGCTGTACATAGGCAGGACTAGGAGGGGGATCCAGTGAGATCTCCTTGGCAAGGTAGATCTCCTGTTCTGGCTTGGTTTCTCATTTTGGAATACAGTTAAGGCTTAATTCTTGGTTAGTTATCTTATTTGCCATGCAACCCTCCACGCAATAGTGTTTGCCATGATTGCAGTTTTATTTTTAAGACAATAAAGGGAACTGCAATCAGTGGAAAATACCTAGTGATGAGCCGGATACTCGGCTGAAACGAGTATCCGGTACGGATAAAGCACTTTGGCCGAGTACGAGTATGATACGATT
>JBBKCR010023786.1:0-11940 GCA_037577295.1 Ladigesia roloffi | reverse complement strand
GTATGATACTCGTACTCGTCAAAAGTGCTTTATCCGTACCGGATACTCGTTTCAGCCGAGTATCCGGCTCATCCCTATGAAACACCATATATGTTTTTGGCATTTTAGCCATTGCAATGTTAAAACATCCCAACTAAATTAAAAGTTTGCATGAAAATAAAAACTCCTCAGCAAGAGTACAAGGCCTGAAAACAGCCTTAGTGTTGAGTTCAGGTCATTCAAGCTCTCAGAGAAAGCATTAAACGCACAGAGCAGCCTGTAAACAACTTGAAATCCAAAGATATCCGAGAACAACAAAAAGTGGCAGATGTTTCAGATGTCTCAGAAAGTCTAAGGTTCATGATATTGGGCTTCAGGCATAACACAGAGACTAAAAAACTGTGAATGTTTTTTCCACAATGAAAAGCATACTGAGACGAATCTCAACACAGCATTTCATCCTGTAACTCACTCCCACAGGTGACAAGACAGGCAGATAGCGGTGCACTTGCATCTAGAAGGTTTTGGTTTTATACTCGTGGCTTTTTCTTCAGTGGAAATAATTAATTTTTCACTCTTTGCCTAATTACTACTAAACCTCAAGTTGTACGGAGCTGCTTCGTTAGTTTCCACATCTGCAAGACACCTGGAGGGTGTCATGGGAGAATGAGCTTTCAATCTATGCAGAAATGAAAACAAAGCATGTAGACAGGAATGTGGATTATATACATTTTGTTAAATTCTGTATTTGTTTTAATATAACAAGAATTAGGAGCTAAAACTGTGAATCACCTATACCATGTCCACACAGATCCCTGGAATCCTAACTTAAATATGGGTTCCCCTGTAGGGCTCTATAAAGAGCCTGTCCTGAGACATACGGTTCTACGGCCTATAACTGGTGCTGAACCTTTATACAACATGGGTTCTCTAAGCTTTAAAAGGTTTTTTAAACGGAGTGGTTCAAATTAAATGTCCAGAGAAGCCTTTAGTTTTAGCATTTTAAGCATGTTTAAATTATAGTCCTCTGGTTAAGTGAACACCCTTTAAAAATACATGCGACAGTTTTCTGCAAATTTTGTCACACATTTCAACTGATTTGGTGTTTAATCTGCTGGGCAAAAAGCAAAAGACAAAACAAAACAAAACAAAACAAAAAAGATGTGCTAAAATGTTACTCCAAATTATGTGTTTTGTTATTTCTTAAGTTAATTTACCCAAATAACCTCTAACTGTGCCTTCAAACATGCAGAGATGTTCCCTGGTGGATACCTATTCTATGAGCAAAATATGTCCTTTAAATAGAGCCAGTTTACCAAAGCAAAAGTGATTTAAGGATAATGCTATCGACTGAACAAACATCACACTCCACTGCGAATGTGTGCTTGCCAATAGAAATTACATAAGAAAGAGGGCTTTTTATTGAATGAAAGGCTAAAACTACGGTTTGGCAGAAAAAATGCCAAATGTTCGACCGGTTTGTCAGTGGCATCTTCTACAAGTCTGAAAATTGGATTTGTTTCCTTTGAAACAGGAGTTACTTTGAGTTTTAGCCGACGCAGAAAGACACAGGTATTGTGTGGCCTCTTGGGGATAATTATCTCACCGAGCGCCGAACATGTTTTTGTTTTATTGAAAGAAGAGCAGCGAAATAACAGATGCCATTGGAGACACGCACAATGGATTTGTCCGCCCGTTTAAACAGAATCGCAGCTTGTTCAAAAGGCAGAAGGTTCTATTCAGACTCAACATGCAGGTGCCCCAGTGAGGCACAACACTGCCCCCTGCTGCTACTGCTATCTGAATGAATGAATGCTGCCCACATTTGGTTAAAAATCTTCATTGATGCCTGTAACGAGCGGGGGCACTTAGGCCATGGCTGACAGCTCAGTCTGGCTGCTGAGAGAAACACCGCGGGCTATCAGACAGACGCTGGGTTATATGAATACCCTGAATACGCACTCAAATGTGCAACTGTCTAAAATCTCTAAAATCCTTTTCACCGTTAGAAGTGGTTTGAACTCGGGGCAGCACTGAGAGGGGAGAGCAAAGTGCGGCTACTTACAGTATTAAGATGTCTACCCAACAGAAGTGCACTTGAGTCAAGCCACAAAAAAGTACATGTATAGCGCTTTTTCATTTTAATTAATGGACGCCAGGGCCATAACTTTTCAAAATCATTCGTTTCGTCACACTGCTTCTTGTTTCCCGGACAACGGCTGACACTCGCGCCACTTCCCCGCCCACCTTCGGCAACGTGCACGCGTGAGAGCAAGTCCATTTGAGACTATTCACTATGAGCATCATGCTGTAAAGGTGCAGGGGGGAAGTTCAATATTAAAGTTTATGTATTTGAATGCAATGTGTCTGGTGTAAGGGTCAGATACTCCTAAACGTTTGTCCACACAATGTATGTATGTCTTGGCGCATTCACTACACTCAGTGAAGAGGGAAACCAAATTACTTCTTTGTGATCAGGTGGACTTAGTAATACGCAGCCTTAAGACTCCTTAGACAATTGTGATGATTTCAAATCTACTGGCACAAGGGGATATAATGCCTGTTAATTATGCCATCGTGACTGACAAGCTATGGCTAACACCCATTTGACCATTTAATTATAAGGTATTTACACATTGGGAATCCTGGACGTCACTGCATCTACAAGCAAAATATTAAATATCAATTTTTGCAAATGTTTAATTTTTTAGTACCATTTCATATACTAAAAATAAATCAATAAAATGGCATGTGCAAAAGTCTGGTCATGTTTTTAGGTGATCCACTATTCCTTTTTAGTAAGGTCTCAGTCTTTATTTGACTCAATATGCTTTAATTCAAGTCAGGTGGAGAAAATTAAGCGAATCTGCAAACTCCTCAGGGTGTTGTGCTTACACTCAACAGCCATGGGCTGATCTAAGCAGCTGTCTGAGGATCTGAAACTAAAGATAATTAGTATTCCAAAGCAAGAGAAGACTATAAAACAGATCTAAACCCCCCCTGCTTGTAATCATCCCCGACTAAGATGTAATTTGTTGAGAACTGGAATGAAAGGAATTGAAAGTTAGTGAGATCTGAAAATATGCGTGTAGACTGATCAGGTATGAAATTACTGCCAAGCACCTGCAGGAAGATTTGGTTGGCACAAGAATAGTGATGTAGGGGTCCACTGTGTTGTGTTGTGCAGTGTGGATGCAGCTTCATCAATGGTCATTAGAAAGTGAACTTGCCTGTGATCTTATCAGAAACACCAATATCTGAATCAAGGAACACAACACGGATGAAACAGCAGCATATTGAAATAAAGGGCTGTGAAACAAGCACTGCTGTTTCGGATGAAACTGTCTCAGCCAACAAAGCTACGTCTGGAGAATAGTCAGAACAATAGTTTTAATAAAACAACAACTTATCAAATCTTAAGCATGATAGTGGGCCTATTATGTGCCAAGAATATGTTGCAGTTCGTGGCTCAGAAACCTTGTGGGGCAACTCACTAGTCACCCATCCTGCAAGATCTTACATGTGGATACAAAACTGATATCAAACACATATGACAATAAATCGCTACTTCAAAAAATAAGTTTAGACTATTTAAAATACCATACATGTTCCCAGATTTGAATATTCTTGAAAAATGCAAGTAGATTGAATTGGATGAATTCCTGAATTAGAAGCTTTCTGCAAGGGTAGATATTGGAAGCCAATATCTGAAATCACAGGGTTAATAAGCAGACTAAAAAGGTGTCAAAACTTATGCAGACACTACATTCCATGTTTTATTTTTTCCCCAATATGTTAAAGTCTGGAAATAAATAACTGCATAAATAACTGTATGTGCAGAAAAGTGTCTTGTTTATTTTAGCTGGCTCCTATAAGGCAATTAACAAAATGTACATATTGACTATATGTGCTTTATGGCCCTATTCCTTGATTGGGTTCATCCATCCATCCAATTTTACCCCTTTATCCCGCACTCGGGGTCCCGGGAGGGTAGGGGGGTTGGGGATGGGCTGAAGCCTATCCCTGCTGCTATGGGCGAAGGCGGGTTACACCCTGGACAGTCACCAACATGTCGCAGGGCAACACACTCACACACATTCATATTCACAGTCACAACTAGGAGCAATTTACTGTGCTCAATCAACCTATCCCCAGTCACGCATGTTTGTGGTCTTGGGAGGAAACCCACACGGTCACAGGGAGAACATGCACACACAGAAAGACCCAACCCGGGAGTCGAACCCAGGACCTTCTGGCTGTGAGGCTGATTGGGTTCAAATGATGTTTATTTTGAAGAAAAGAAAATTCAGACGCAAAGTAAAGCAACTTTATACAGGTTTTGAATATACGCTTCAGTGGTACTACCACAGGCTTGTAAATTAAAATTTTACTCTGAAAAAGAAGATTTACAACATAACAACTTCAAAATTCACCCATTATCTGCTTAGCCCACGCAGACAAATCAAATACAAATTAAGTAGATGATTACAGCAGGTTCAGTGCTCAGCTGTGAAAATTAACCAGCAACTTGGTAGCTTCTCTTTTGAGGATGGACTAAAATGATGTCTCTTATTGACAAAAATAGATTTTAAGTAATACAGACATTTACTTTTTCTGTAAGCCATTTTGTAAGCCTTTGGGGTTACAATGAAATCTAACATCAGATTAATTTTGGGGAAAAAAATCATTCTCTTTCCTAAAAGAACTTGGATGATATTGCCTGAAACTGGGAAGGCTAAATTTGCTTTTTGTTTTATCTCAGGGCATTTTATTTTTATGTTTTGTACAGGAGGCCTGGGAACCATGGTCTGTATCCACTGTGACAACTGAAAATGTGCTAACAGCTACCAAAAAGGCCTGCTCACTTAATATGCAGATTTATGCACGCTGTAATTAATTTGCCATTATCCCTTGATTGACATCCCTTTGCATTCTGAAGCAGACATCAGGCTGTAATTACCCCCATGTTGTGATTCCTGGATCGTTCCGTTACAATAAACATATGCTAATTTTACCACGCCAAACATGTAATTGGCCAACATGGTAAGTGGGGAAAACACTGACCAGCAACCATTTGCGAGGGAATGCTTGCTTTCTGTTTCTCTCAGTGTCAGTTAAACACAGTCTCCCACACGCATATTCCACCCACTGTCTCCTGGACCAAAACAAAAGAGAACAAAGAAAACGTTCATCGCTCATCACCGGCAACACAGACGCTCCGCTTGTCCTTCTATACACAATCAAACTTTCCTCATGCGTTTCTTAGGCCGCTGGTTGAAAGGGGAGGTGCCCATCAGTGAGTCTGGAGAGTGGGAGCCATAGCTGCCGTCCGAGCCGCCTGGTGATGGAGCCATGCCTGACTCACTCATGGTAGACATCGGTCCCTCCTCAAACACGTCGCTGCCCAGAACCCCATGACCCGACACCTGGCCCTCCTCTCCGTCCTGCGGCTCCATCTTCACCTGTGGCAGTTGCCACAGTGGGGATGTGTTTCCTGTTTGTCCTGTTCAGAAAAATTACGGTGGCACAATCTGATCAAAGAGCAACATTTCCTCCATGTTTCTGATACCAGGTGGTGCAGTTTCCCAAAGGAAACTAAAAGCGACCCTAAAGCATTTTACACTTCAAAACACAAGCTTTTTATGGGCATGTAATTCATAACCATCACAAATATATTGAATTGAATGAGTACCTGAGGTGTGAGGTGAGTGTCCCTCTTCCAGACCTCCTGTAAGTCTTTCACTTGACGTACCCAGAACCCCAATGGGCAGGGCCTGGTCACCTGAGGTCAGGTCGGCCTCCAACTCCTCACTCAGAGGAAAGGCAATGTCACTCATGGGCTCTTCTTTAACCTTCAGTGGTTTTGAGTCTTCCAGAACTTTCTCTGGGTTTACCAATTTCTCATACTCCTCTGACAGCTCTTTACTGACCTAAAGCAGAAAACAAGATTGGAATATTTTACTGTTCACTAAATACCCAATCAGTCAGTATTCTGCACCTGTTCAACACCACTGTAGCACTGACATGTAATTACCACTAAAATATTACATTTTACTGCAGTCTGGGCAGAAAGTTCAACTTTTAAACATGACTTGACTATGTCAGATGTCCATTATTTTGTCTCAAAATGTCATGATAAATGGGCCCTGTAGCCACTGGTACCATGTTACTATGATTTACATTCTGGATTTATTTTGTGTGATTTGTCTCCTTGACTGTGATCCAAAAGGGAACAGTGGTATGACAAAACAGGCCCTGGCTTAAACCTTTCTGATTTAACATGTGTCTTTTTACATCTGTTCAAAAAAGAAAGCTACCTAGTCACTATTTACATTCTTCATATCAATAAAGTAGAAGTTTAATTTAACAATAAAGAATGCAAGCACCTAAACAATATACCTCACCTGGAGCATGTAGCTGTGGTAGTCTTTGATGCGGACCTGCCAGAAGCACTGCAGGGCGAGAACGCTGCCAATGCCCACCTCATGGAAGACCTGCTCCATTGCATCAGGAAAAGGGGTGGAGCCTAGACGAGCCTCGCGGTCCACAGCCACACGAAGGAGCCGTGTCAGCCTCAGGTAGTGCTCATGAACAAGGTCAGTCAGGGTCTCCAGCACACTCTCATTCGCAGACTCAAATCCAGCATGGGCTAACACTGTAGCAACTGATTGGTATAGGAGCTGACGGCAGGAGGGCCAGCTCAGCTCTGTTACAGGCTCTCCTTCACCCCTGTGGCAGAAATGAGAATCAACTGTAAATGTCTGTAGTGACTCACTCAAACGGATGGAAAATTAACTCAAAAAGTCGAACTATCTACCAAAGTCTAAGCAAATAGCTTAGCCAAATGTATGACCATCATAAGATTACTGATAAAATGAGATAACATGAGCATGAAGTACCAAAGAAGAAACTGGTGTTATATTATATTCTCATTATATTTTGGAATATACTGACAACATATATTTTCACTTACTTGTAGAAGTCACTCTCTGGGTCACTGTGCCGCAGCTGAAAGGGATCACAGGGAGCTTTGCTATCCAGAGGCAGCAGGTCATCCGGTGCTGCTGGAGTGACCGGCCTCGGAGGCAGTGAGTCCCCATCCTCTGATCTGAGAAGGCCCTGAGCATCAGACAAAGCTGCTGGAGGCTGCTGACCCACTTGAGCTGCATTAAGTAGGCTGCGGAGGCGTCGGGCGTGCTGGCTGAGCTGCACTGTGTGGATGGTCAAGCTGCAGGGCTCTGAGGGGATGTCCAGCATGGTGGTGGGCCGTGGCCTCGGCGCTGACGGCTGGTGTAAGGGAGGATCTTGCATCTCTACCTGCCGAAATTCCCGCTGCAAAAGATCAAAGGAGCTCCGGCCTGGAGGGGCTGATGCAACCGGGAGCTCACCCCAATAGCGCATCATTCTTCCAGGAGAAGATAATTACACAATCGTAGAACCTTTAATGCCAAAAAGCAAAGACATTTATGTCACAAGTGTTTCTTGCTAAAATGCATCTGTTCAGCACCTACAAAAGATCAGAGACAGAAATGTGTTTAGAACTTTTTTTTTTAATTAAAATTTCTTCTAAGTACATGGCTAAGCAAACTAAAAGTATTTCTCAGTTTTGGTTAACAGAATTGCATATGCATATTCAGCAGGCCACACACAACACTGCACTATTAAAATTGAACAGGACTAATTATGATCATTGTAATAGAACTTGGAGTTGGTGAGTATTCTTTAGGTACTGATAATATCCACATTGCACTCAGAAAAACATTTTATCACATATGGTGCAGTTTTTTTTTACTTTAACAGGGCACAAGCTTATATTTATCAACATTGTTATGCAGGGTAAATGGGAGGACTGTCATTCTGAGATCCAACCTTACAGTACCTGACTTGCCTGTGTCAATGCAAATACTGCGCAGGGTCATTATATGACTCATTATTGAAGACTCCTTAACAACATGGTGTATTATTTAGCTGTAAAAGCCATGTACCATAGCCATGTACTATAGTATTTTTTAGTTGTGTAGCAAGTTCACTATGTAAGGAGCAAGGGTCATTTGAGATTCAGCATTTATCTTATCACTTCAAACCACACATATCATTAAAGAATAAAAACGTTTTATGCCGTTTTAAGAATAAAAACGTTTTAAGTGCAGAAAAGACCTTATCATAATAAGTAAAAAATGGTCTGCCGGTTGCTTTTTGGTAAGTTTGGAAATACACTAGTTATTGACCCCCCAAAAAATAAACAGAATCATGTCATCTCTGCAGACATGCTCAAACTTCCCAAAAAATCTAGATAAATTAATTTATGACACAAACAAACGAATAAAAAACTGTCCAAAACAGAATCACATTACATATCAACATATCTGCTTAAAACCTTCAATACAAATCGAATTAAAATTAATTTATGGCAAAACAATCAAACACAAAAACAATACAAAACAGGATTACATCTTCTCGGTATATCTGCTCACACGAAAATTTTAAACAATACAAATCAGAATTGCACAACAATTACAAAATATACTTATTTCATGCCTTCAGACCTGCACAAATTTACATTATGAAAATAACTATCCAATCTATGAAAAAAAACAAAACAAATAAAGAGTTCAAAATAAAATCGCTTCGTCTGTACAAACCTCCATTAAAACCACACAAATGCAACTCAGTCTGTTATCTGAATAACCTCACGCACTATAAAAATAATCACAGAAAGTGTACAGCCATTTCTCAACATTTACCTTGTCCGAAATCTTCATAAATGTTGTAAAAAATATAAATAAATAGTTTCGAATCGCCCCTCTAGTTCATCAGCACCAAACGCGTACTGTGCTCAAACTTTTCCGTATAGGTACACGAGAAAATGTGATTAGTTCCTATAAGGATGTAAAATGTGAGTTGATTCTCAGTCATAAATAAAATACAGTAAGTAAGAGTTTCAACCTTTGTGATTATATAGACGAAGCCTCGTGGATTTTATGTGCGGTGTTTTAAATACGAGGATGTTTATGGGTGCCTGTGTTGTGTTGAACACAGAAAAGTCGGAGTGCTTAAAAGGGTACACCAAAACAGACATGGAGGGGAGCATGCGAGAGGAGAAGGAGCAAGAGATGGTGGAGGAGGAGGACAGGCAGAGTCCGGAGATAGAGAAGGACTCGGAGAGACCCCAGGATCCCTTTAAGAAACCCGCGGTTTTTGCAGCACCCTCTGTTTTGGGGAGGCGTAATGCAGGGGCTGAGACGGAGAAAGCAAAAAGGGCTGAGAGCAGCTCCTCCGGGCAGGGAGAAGGTGAAGGACCTGGAGCACGGAGACACGCTCCAGAAGACCAGGAGCCCCCTAAAGACCCTGCTCGGCCACCCTGTGATGATTCAGAGCAGCCTGCAGCAGAAGAGAAGCCCCCTGTTGGAGAAAAGCCCACCCATTCAAAACCCAAGCAAGATTTTAAAGTAAAAGCTCCTGCCAAGGTGCCCCCAGATGGTAAATTCCCTCCCCTTCCATACACAGAGCCCCCCTGGGCTGGGGTAACCAGGGTCCCCTACGCCTTCGAGCTCCTCAAGAATGGAGCCATCCTGGACACCATTCCTCTGACTCTTCAGAGTTATTTCGTGGTGGGTCGATTACCTGTGTGCGATGTCTCTCTGGAGCACCCCTCCATATCCCGGTACCATGCTGTGGTGCAGTACCGTGGCCTGACAGGAGAGGAGGGGGCGGTGGGAGAAGAGGAAGGATTCTACGCCTATGATCTTGGCAGCACTCATGGCACCTTTGTGAACAAGAACAAGATTCCACCCAAAACGTACATTAGGCTGAAGGTGGGACATGTGCTCAAATTCGGAGGGAGCACAAGGCTCTTCATTCTGCAGGTTAGTAGTGTATTAGATTTGGGGTTACCCTGTTCATGTTCAACTACTTCTGTATGAGTAAATGTGTCACAGAACTTCTACTTTCTGATTGGGGCAGCTGGTGGTTAGGGAGTTTTCCTTGTGATTGAATGGTTGTGGGTTCTAAACTCAGGAACACTGGTGACACCACTGAGGTACCCTTGAGGAAGGGACATTCCTTTGCACTGCTCCAGTAGCTGCCAACTCGGTGACCATAAGGGGCAACTTCATTTCAAATGGTTATGTAATATAATTCAGCCCAATCTGTATTTTGTATTGTTTTGTTAAACATAAAAAAAGTGACCTCAAGACTTAATATAAGGTGGTAGAATTCTCTTTCCCCATTCTCTTTAATCATGCTCAGAGAAAAATAAACATATGATCCAAGGGAAATGGAATTAATTTGATGTTAAAGGGTTAGAGGTCACACTGAAATTGCTCGTTTTTAGGGTCCTGAGTCTGATGAGGAAGCCGAATCAGAGCTGACAGTGACTGAGCTGAAAGCGCGGGCCAGGAAGCAGCGGGAAGAGCTGGAGAAGAGGATGATGGGGGACAGCTTGGATGATGAGGAGAATGATGATGGCGAAGATGAGAATGTAGAGCAGGAATCTTCTGGAAGAAGTTCTTCTGAAGACACTGGCTGCTCATGGGGAATGGGTAAGCATAAGATAATCCTTAGGCTTGGTCTTGCTGTGATGCTTGACCTCCTCAGGGTTTGTGTGACTTCATGATGAACTTCTCTTTCAGGAGAAGAGGCTGCCCCAGAGGAGAATGAGAATGAGGAGAATCCGTTTGCCACAGAGTTTCAAGAGGATCAGGAAGCCGCCTATTTGAAAGATCCTAAGAAGGCTCTGCAGGGATTCTATGATCGAGAAGGTAGTGTGCAGTGATGGTTTAGGTCTTTAGCCCAGAGTGAGGTCGCACATTTGCATCGTGAGTGGTTTTTGAATATGACTTGGTGTGATTTCAGGAGAAGAGCTGGAGTTTGAATATGACGAAAAAGGCCATGGCACTTGGCTCTGCAGAATCAAGTAAATAATATGTAACTTATGTGTCTTGAATGTTTGTTCTATATATCTTGAATATGACACTGCTATCTGCATTGGCTGATTCAGGTTGCCAGTGGACGATGCTGTGGGCAGGCAGCTGATTGCTGAGGTCACTCACACAGGGAAGAAAAAGGAGGCTGCTATACAGTGCTGCTTGGAGGCCTGTCGCATGCTGGAAGCTCGAGGACTTCTGAGGCAGGAAGCAGGTCGGTGACTAGCTGGCATCTGATTTGCCCCTGTACAGAAACTGTGCTTTGTTATTAAGATTAGGCCCAATGCAGTAGAATTGGACACAATATCCCCCACTATGACTGGTTGAGAATCTCAGCCTGACTATCCCCAGTTTTGAGTTCTTGCTCAGATCTTTGCAGTCCTCCTCTTGCTCCTGTTGGTTTTGATCTAAGTCTCCGCCATTTTCTCACTAGTCTCCCGCAAACGCAAAAAGAAAAACTGGGAGGATGATGACTATTATGACAGTGATGATGACTCTTTCCTGGACCGGACGGGTACCGTGGAGAGGAAGAGAAAAGAGCGCATGAAGAAGGCTGGCAAGATTGAGGAACAACCTGATACCTATGACTCACTGGTAAAGAAGTTGTCTTTTGGAAATGCTTTTCAGGTTATATAAAAAATATTCTACACTGGTGTACACTCATGTGATTATGGCATGTCTCCTCTAAGGTGGCTAAGCTTGCAAAAATGGAGAAAGAGGTGGCTGAAACAGAGAGGAAACTTAGTTCTGGTGGAAAAGGTGAGAAGCTGAAGAGAACCGTTTTACTCGTAGTATGTGTTATTGTGTGTAAACTGGGGAGAACAGGTTAAAGGGTGAAAATGCAATGAAATAAAAATTAAGGCCTAATTACAAACCACCTTTGTTCTTATTTGTACTATATCCAGGGGTGCACATAAGTGTTCCGCAGGTGCACATGCGCTGTCAAAATAAACAATGCACACCTGAAAAAACGCTGCAGCACACATTTGCGCACCTAAGATTTTGTGGAGGACGGAAGACATTTCTGGAGCATTTT
>JBBKCR010023690.1:0-27636 GCA_037577295.1 Ladigesia roloffi | reverse complement strand
ACCTCTGCCATCATTTTAAGTGGGAGAACTTGCACAATCGGTGGCTGACTAAATACTTTTTTTCCCCACTGTATGTCACGTAGAACCAAAGTTATTTCAATGTTGGACAATAATTTGATTTTAATAATAATAATAATAATTACTACTGATAAAGAATAAAATGCCCAAATTATAATTTTTTATAGTTGATAGACACAAACAGAAAAAAAACATGTGAGAACTTACAGGATAGCCTCCCCCAACAAATGGGTGGGGGAAACCCGAGAGTCTGAGCCTTCTGTATATAGATTATGTTTATAGATTAGAGAAGGCAAGTGAGGAAGGCAGTTGGGTTTAGGAAAAGTCATTTATTGAAAGCTGTAATAATCCAAAAAAGGACAAAAAAACCTCACAACCGGCTACTTTTAAACAAGAAACCCATAATTAATACATTTTTGTTGATTTTCTAAGTCGAGAGTCCAACTTAACACAAAGAATATATTTAAGTAATTACTTAAGTTAAAAACAATCAATTTCACATAATATTGCTTTTCATTTTAGTCTAGTCTGACTCTGTAATCGTCTTCACTTACAGTTGCAGTTGTAAATGCAAGCTTGATCACATAATATTTTAATTCTTGACAATTTTCTGCAAAACCAAGTATAAATACAAACACATTCTCAACAGAGATTATAATTCGGCATATTTTAATTCACAATGGCCCTTTATTAGATAAATGTTAGAATGTGATAAATAACACATAATGCTCTAAAAGTGTGGCACATATTATATTTAATGTAAACATGGACAATGGTAAGATGAATCAAGAATGGCTGCAATAACACAGATCTCCTCTGTTCGACTTTGCAGATATTCAGCGTTCCCTGACTGTACAGTGATTATGGAGCGATTTGGCGTATTCGGAAAGTGGGATGCATTAGATACAGGGGTTCTGTTTTAGTATGGCCCAGGGCTAATGATTTAGAATTAATTGTGTCATTAGTGGGGGTAAATTACTTGCACATTGTGAGCTGTAAAGACAGACAGATACTGGACAGCCGCACCGAGAGCCACATGGCCGGGCTTTCCCGTCCCCAGCCTGGGAAAGTCCCGCGTAATTTAGTCCTTACACTGAGATTCTCACACATGGACACACGTACACACTCACTCAGAGACAAGAGTGTGTGTTTGTGTGTGTGTGTGTGTGTGTGTGTGTGTGTGTGCGCCTATGTGTGTGTATGAGTGTGTGTGTCTGTTTGTGTGTGTTTGTGTGTGCCAAAGTGCCACACAAGTGAGGTGTGTGTACATGTGCCTAAGCATGTGAGCCGTAAAATTGTTGTTTTTTTATATTTTGCTAATGGCATTTTTTAACCCTGTAGCAGTGTGAACTTACCTTACTACTGTTATTTATTAGAATTTATAATGACCTCCATATGCTCCGCCCACAAATGTGTTCTTACATTTAGATTATTTTGGCAATTTTGATCCAATAAGAAATAGTGTGAGTTTTATAGAATTTGTGTGTGTGTGTGTGTGTATGTGTGTGTGTGTGTGCGTCTTTGTGTGTGTGTAACTTAGTTTGCATGACAAGACATTAATGAACAGAGGCGAGATGTTAGTGACGTATATATTTTATAGGAAACCAAATAATAGATAAAACTTTTTTTCTTACAGCTCTTGATGCCACATTTAGTATTTAGTATTTAGTAATTGATAAATCAATACTTTTTTTTTTAGTAATTGATAAATCAATACTTTTTTTTTTTGTAG
Source organism: Ladigesia roloffi (assembly GCA_037577295.1). Lineage (NCBI taxonomy): Eukaryota > Metazoa > Chordata > Actinopteri > Characiformes > Alestidae > Ladigesia > Ladigesia roloffi. Next base: position 25,886 of record JBBKCR010023690.1, on the reverse strand, counting down.
CTGTAGTTTTGATTCAGAAAAGGTCATATCTTCACCCTTTCCCTCTTTATTCCGCTTCTTAGATAAATAAGACATGCTACATCTCCCACTCCAATCTTCTTTTCTCAGTCTCTCTTAATGCATCGCTCTCTCTCTCGCTCTCTCTCTCTCGCTCTCTCTCTCTCGCTCTCTCTCTCTCTCTCTCTCTCTCTCTCTCTCTCTCTCTCTCTAACCATCTCTCTATTACTGACCCATTATTCCTTCCATCATCCTATCTTAGTTTTCTTCTACTTTTTTCTCTTCTTTGCTCTACTATAAATCTGACCGGAGGTTAGACAGTATAGCGGCAATTGCGATCTGTAGTCAATCTTATTTCTATAGTTTGCTTCTGATTGATTTTCAAGTCTGTGCCATCATTACGCTTCATTATGTGTGTGCCTGATGCAGGTATCTTTTTGTTAAAAATTAGTGGCTGTGGTAGTTGTTATTGCTGTTTGTGCCGTTTTAATGGGGGCTCTACAAGCTCCCTGATCGGAGCCCGACGGTTCAGCAGGGGGAGTTTATGAGGTGGTGCCAACGGTTTCTGAATTTGTTTCTAATTAGCTGGTGTGACACCATTTACCGTATTCGCTCAAACTCCGCCCTGCACTTAATACACAGAAAAGTGGGCCGAGCTTTATGATGCTTTAACCGCAGACCCTAAGAGGACTGCAATGGATCCTGGGTGTCGGTTGGAGACGCGAGGGCTTTGTGGGGGTGGTACTGGGGGGTATTGGGAGGATGTGACCAGGAGACGGGACGTGGGGTTTGTGGGGGGTGTTATGCGTTTCTGGTAAGCCCAGCAGGAGCGTGGCGTTTCCCGGACAGGGAGTGGAGGGCGGACTGACCGTGAGGAAGCGGGTTGAGCTGTTAACCTAAAGTCAAAACCGTGGTCACGTGTGACCAAGATTTACTGCAGGGGCTGGCAGCTGGGGCCTGTGCGACATGTGCCACAGGGTGGTGACTTAATGCTGACTAACGGCTGCAGTGGTGGAGATCCTCACAGATTGGACTCAAGTGCACTAAAAGCTGCTCCAGGCCCAGATTTAGTTGAGGAGTGGTGCAGCAATGTTTGCCCTAGTGACTGTGGTTGTTTATCTTTCCTAAACTGAGTGGGTGAGTGAATTATAGAAAGTGGTGGTGCGGTCTGGTTGTTACTGGGTGCTGGAAGAATGACGAGGATGAGCGCTTGGTTCTGACAGAGCCGTCAGAGCTGGTGTGTGGTGGAACGTCCTGGACCTATTTTTAACCTTCCTTCCAGTAACTGAAAATGTTTATAAATATAGTATGCAAAATGATCAAAAATAATAAATAAGCTATTAAATATAGGAGTCATTTTGTATTTATTTTTACATTTTAGTTTTATGTCGTATATTTAATAAAACTAATGTGAAAAAAAAGAAATTTTGCTCATCAAACACTAAAAGAATTATAATGAAAGCATACAAAACAGCATCTTTCATGCCAGTTCACTCATGACTTATTTCTCATTGTATCTACGAAATGTTTGCCGGGTTTCCCTTTTACAGAAAAGAAACAGGATATTAGGGTTTATTGCTCAAAGCTGCATCCCACACAACACTAACAAACACACCGCCTCATGCAGATTCATACCTTTACTGCCTCAGCTTTCATTTTACATGTAAAAAATTAAACTGAAATTGAAAATAAAATTACAGGAATTTCGCAGCAGTGTGGTTTAATCTGCTCCTTCTTCCGAGGAACAAGCTAGTGTCCAAAGTCACATACATTGTGGTCTGATTTGATACGAACAGCACTGTGCAAAAGTCTTAGGCACCTATGCAAATAATTAAAATGTATTTATTTCTGAATGTGAAAAAGTGCTTTTTTGCCAGTAAAACTTGCAAACAAAAACAATTTAAACAAACAAGAAAGCAATAAGTATTAGGAATTGTTTTGTTTGTAAAATTAGTTGTAATTGTGTGAGCTGGTGAGGATTATACAGATTTCTCTTCAGTTCCTCCAGCCGTTGTTTGGATTGTGAAACTCCATCAGCAGCTCCGGATTGAATTTAATGAAGGACTGATTGAGTCAAACCAGGTTTCTGATGAAAACTACAGTATTACTGGACTTCCACATAAACACACTGATATACTGAACGTAACATCACTGTTTACTGTGTAATGTTTTATTTAGAAATATTCATGTGTTAAAATCTTTGTTCATCAGTTTTTAAATATTTTTTTCACAAGTTAAGACTTTTTTCCCCACAGGTTAAGACTTTTGCACAGTGCTGTATATCTTTCGGCACATATTCCGCTGTGGTTTTTGTCTTAATGGTACATTTTGTGAACGTAAGTGTACATAAGTCTCATATTCCATGGCAGTTTCCAAACCCCTCAAAACATGTTGTTTTTCTTTTATAAAAGGTACAAATATGCTTCTTTCCTTTAGTAAAGTGTAAGTAGTGCCCCTTTGGAACTAATTTAAAGTACATTATGGGATTTTAAAGACCTTGTACTTTTGAGGGTACATTTAAATGCTTTATACTTTAGGCGACTTAATTTAAAAGGACTGTATGTTTTTACGCTCAGAGTGTCCCGATCTAGTGAGCAAATTAAGACACAGCTGGGATGAAGTTCACTGGTGTGTCCTGCATTGCTCCTAAAAGCATGCAGCTATTTTCTTTTATTTCTCTACAACATAAAACAGAGCACTTTTAATTACTGCTGTTTTTATCTGCTGGATTTTTTTTAGCCATAATATTGGGTGATTTTATAAACCAAACAATAGATGGACTGGGCTCTAGTGGGTGTGTGTGTGTTTGTAATTTAATGATGAAGAGATTCCTCAAAGGACACATCCCCAGGCTAGACATCCTGTTTCTGCACTGATATCCCTTTGCTGTGTCTGGTTTGTGATTGTCTCTCTCTCTCACTCTCTCTCTCTCTCTCTCTCTCCTGTTGACTCATCCTTCTACCCCGCAGTGCTACGCTAACGAGGCTTGTATGGGAGACAGGACCTGTGTCTAATGAGACCCCTGTCCCTGCAGAGACGCCAGACTAATGACCCTCCTGTCCTTAATACAACCACTCTTGCGGTGGGACGTCCCGCTTCAGCAATAAATGGCGCCACATTGGACCTCTTTGCACCCCCCGTTACGGCTCCTTCAGTCTCATCCCCAAACACTGGCCTCTTCTTTTCTGCCTGAAACTCAACCACTAACACACACAGCTTAAAGATTCTGAGCATCAGCCCTGCGTGCAAAGTTTATTTACAGAGAGAGCATGCATTCACTATGACTTCTTAAGGCTTTTCTATATTCTTTCTGGACCCCCCAAACATGCCTTTTTTTTGTTATTGTTGCACAGGCTGGAATGTAAACTCTAGTAGAGATGCGATTCAATCTTTCCACCTCCAACCCTGCCCCCAAGATGGAGGAGTTAATATTAAGATAGCCAGCCCGCTTTCAAATCACTGTATATAATTCTGCATATACTGACCATATAAGGAAGATTTATCCACGAGGATTCAGACTGCTCTTCTAATGACTGAGTTCACCCGCTTGAAAGTGCCCCCAGCGTTGATCCAGCTGTTGTTTAATCTGTATAGAAAACAACAGAACAGGCTTGGGAGCAGCCACTTTGGCCTGAGTTGTGGTTATTTATGTTTTTGAGAACTAATAACCCATCATCAGCATTTGACCTCACTTACGCTCCCCAAAATGGCTACAATCAAAGGATTACAGTCATGTATGAACATGTTTTGGCCTTCCCAGAAGAGTAAGAGCCATTAGGGCTTTGTAAATGTATAAACTCCATAGAAAACAGCTGACCAATAGAACAGGATTTGGAGCAGTACTGTTGGTCAGTTGGAGTTGTCGTTGTGATCCAGAAATAATAATCCAGCATCACCATTTGTCCTCACTAAGGCCTTGTTCACACAGAATTAGGCATTTTTCAGGTGTTTGTGGCGTCAAGTGAGCATGGACTTAGTGCCCACTGTTTTTCTGCTCATTGGAGCAAATCACAGTCGGCACAGTTCTCTCCTCTTTCCATGACAACATTTTCAACCAATCAGAAAGCAGTGATGCAGTCACTGGCTCTGGTACGGGTTGCTTTATTCGTAATGGAAGAACATATGTTCATGGTACAGCACGGTTCCTTGTGCCAGTGGAAAAGTGCCACCAGCATGCATAACTGGGATTTCCAAATCCTCCCTCTTTCTCCACCCAGTCCCTCAGCACAGTGCCAGTCTCTGAGCTGACCTTACAGAATTCAGCATTACTGTTCTCCTCCAAACGTGTTGAGGTGTTAAATGATGGTGGCGGTGCTTCATGTGCTATATTTTACTCTCCCAGGGTTGGTGCATTCATGCGATGCAGGTGGGATTTGGGAATTATGTAAAAGTAGAGTGCATGACATAGTGTATTTAACACATGCAGAATTTTTCGACTTTATATTTTAAATTGTGCTTGTCTTTGTGTCTCTGTGCAGAGATTAATAAAGTTTTCTGATTGTGAGTAAAGCTTTCCAAAATGGAGAAAAATATAGCCTCGTTAATCTCTTTATTGGTAAAACGTAGAATTGGTAAAAACCTATATTTAAACAATGTCGCAACTCACAGTGGTAAAATTCTCTCGCATAGTTCTCCGTAACTTGGACAGCAGAATGAAATGTTTTTTGTGTCTCTTTCAGGACCAGACCTTGTGGGCATGTCTGGCTGGCTTGGCCATGGCTAACAGGGAGCTTAACACAGCAGAGGTAGCCTACGCAGCCATTAGAGAGGTACACTTTTGCTTATAATGCTCAGAATTACTATTCTTGGGGAAAGTGGTTAACTCTTTATGCATTTATGGATGAATGGAAACAAGAGTCCCTTTAATTTTGCCCTTAAATTGCATGTGTGCAATTCTCTTTTAATTTGTGTAGGTGGATAAGGTACAATATATAAACTTCATAAAAGATTTGCCCTCTAAAGAATCCTCACTGGCCCACATCCTGCTCTTCAGTGGACAAGCACAAGAGGCTGAAGCGACACTACTACAGGCAGGCCTCATATACCAAGCCATTCAGATCCACATTAACCTCTACAACTGGGACAGGTCAGATGCTGTGTGTGTGTGGGGGGGCATGTGTGCGTTTCTGTGTGTGTAGAAGCACCTATTCCTGGCTCACTCTGCTGTCTCCTCAGAGCGCTGGAACTGGCAGTGAAGCACAAAACCCATGTGGACACTGTCCTTGCACACAGACAGAAGTATCTACAAGACTTTGGCAAAAAAGAGACCAACAAAAGATTCCTGCAGTACTCTGAAGGGGTAATCAAGTGAATAAATGATTTCTTTGGCATATTTATGCTGTTAATTTTATAGTAGAAATGACACAACTGCACCAATATTGTCACCTAATACTGTATATAACTGTAGAAGAAAAGGCAAACCTGTGGCCAGTGTTGCCCTAAAATGTTAAATTATATTATTTTCATAATTCATTTACACTTTAATTTCATTTTAAATGCTGCTTAATATTTTACCCTAAAAGAAAATGTAAATGTAATCCTGTATACATACTGTAGACTTAACACCGAACTTCTGCAGTGCTAGAATGTAAAATACCAATGTTACTCCTATATAGACTGGACTGTAATTCATACATGGATGTTTTGTTTGTTATAAGCAGGTAAATACAGTAATAAAGGAATTAAATTTAAAGTAATAAAAATAATAAAAAACTAAAAATGAGCAGCAAGAAGAAATAAATAACCTTCTGGGATCGGCTACTTTCAAACCTCTGGTCTCTGAGTACAGCTTACTGGGACATCCGGGATTCGTGTGCCATGGCTCCTCGTGCTGGTTGTTTATGTTTGGGCGCGGCACTGAGCAGCGGAGATTCATTTTGTTCAGGTGTCTGCTTGCCCAAACACAAACCAGGACGAGGGGACATGGTGGACGAGGCCCAGATGTCACAAAAGCAACAAAGGAGGTTACAGAATTATTCTCCGAAAAAATCAACATTAGGCTGATTTTGCGACTGAATCATGATTAAGCGGAGTTTATTGTATAACCTTAGCCCTACCTCAAATAAAAGCTCATATGACGTACAAACAGTGTGAACATGCTTACACTTTATCCCCAAAAGAAGCCTAGTTAAAAGTAGGGTATTCCATCAAAATAAGCCACTGTTCTTTCTTAAGGTTTTAGTGGAATATTCATTTTGGAGGGGAGCCTGTTGCTTTAAAGAAATATATTTGTTTAAAAGAACATGCTCCCCTCCAAACTGAAAATGAAGAGAACAGCAAAACACACCAATGCCAAGCTTGGCCAGTTGGAAGGTTTTTCATCAGATAAAATACAACCGGTGTTTTATTTCAAACTCCAGTATATTACTTTTAAATGACAGTGTGATATAATGTCAGTAATAAGTATACATGGCCGAAATTGTGTAGTCATCCTTATGTTACTGATACAATCAGTGATCAGTAGAACAGAACAAATACACTTTGAAAGTAGTCATTCCTGCTCTGCTGTTGTTGCCCATTGTGTGTTCGAGCATGACAAACCTTTGTGTGTTTTGTGCGTAGGTGGAGGTGGACTGGGAGAAGATCCAGGCCAAGATTGAGATGGAGCTGGCCAAGGAGAGGGAGCGTGCAGCAAACCCGTCTGTCAGGAGCAGCATGACCTCTCGCCGCTGAGCAATTCCAAGGTTTCTTTGCAGGACTTAATCCTGCTATTGGACACCCGCTGGAGTAAACGGAATCAGACTGAGCTGGGTTACGCCACTGGCTAATACAGAAATGCCTTACATTTACTAGATCCACCTTGAGAATGTGAATATTATTGGTGTATATATGTGCAAAAGTTAAGTTTGTGGTTAAACACTAAAATTACTATAAATAAATGAGGTGTGTTGGGTATGCAATTTTATAAATCTACACAATGATTAGAGGCATATACCAAAAATCTAGAACCGAACCTTCTTATGACCAGCTCAGAACATATCATAGAAAAAAAACATACATATATATATATATATATATACACACAAACAATTATAATTGAATAAAAGTGTGATATTTAATAGAAGTAAAGATGTTAATTTTTCCGTATTTATCTCATGGAAATAATGGTACAACAATTAAACGTTCATAACTTTTGTATAACTTTAAATGTTACTGAAGTCTTATTTATTGAAAGAGTGCACCAAAGCTATTGATGAAACCATTCAAATTAAGTTCACTCAAATTAAGTTGATCTGCATTTGCAGTGATGGAGAGGGTGGATGAACAGAAGCAGCATTTCCTGGTTCCTCCTCGGTTGTGGTTGTTTGAAATGTGCTGGCCGTGCAGCTACACCCCCAGGCAGCGCGCCAGCCCTTCGGCCCGCCGTTACACCCAATCCATCTCCTCTCTCCTTCCCCGCTCATTTTCTCCTCCCTTCATCTCCTAATCTCTCCATCTTTTCTCCCCATTTCACCGACTCTATTGTCCAGCCGACTCTGTTCCATCAGAGAACTGCTCTCCAGCTCTGCTTCCTCTCCTCTCTTGTTCTCATTTATTTTTCTATGTCAAAGCCTCTTTCTCGCATCTTTTTTTTCCCCTTATGTTTTCATTTTCTCTCTCTTTGTGAGTGTCTCAGCCTTGAAACGCAAAGAGATCGCTGTCTTGACAAGTACAATACATGACATTTAAAACTAATGGCTTCCTTCAGGACCGTTGTTTCAATTGAATTACAGTGAAGCATCCACGCCCTGTCCTGTGCTCCAGACACTGTCATCAAGCCTGGTCACTTCCGAGATGATCGCAATGGGACAGGGGAGGGAGCATGTGATTGTCAATAGCACATAACCTCAAGTGTTCCGTTGCTTTTATAGGACGGTTTTGCGAAGTGAAGAAAAGAAGTTTTGGACATTTGTTTAAATATATGCTTTCAATATGGACAGATCCCTGTGCCAAAAAAGTAGTCCCTCAAGTAAGTAGGAACAGACCATCTAAAGAGAAGAGGAATTGGGACGTTGTCTGTAATTGGTCAAAAGGATATGCTAATATTTGCAGTCCAAAATAGTGCGATGAATCCCTACTTACCCTTTAGTATTGTTATAGATTGGGGGACTATATATATTATGTATTGGTTTACTGTATAATTATAAGAAAGCTGGACACTTGCACATCAGCCTTTATTTACCTATCACACAAACAAACCTGAAGCTGCTTGAGTGAGCCTTCATATTTGTTTTAGAACACACAGATATAATATTCTGGAAAGGGCTGGGAACCTGGCTAGTCTACACATTAATTATTGGTCCATACAGTTATTTGTGACTGTTTTTGCCGGCAGTAAACACAGTGTTGTTTTTGTTTTAATTTCATCTCTGTAAAGCTGTTTTACACTTCGCCATTCAGTCTGTTCAGTTTCATTTACAGCTTAAAACAGTTTATAGTTGTGTTTTATTAGCCAAGGTGGGTTTATTGGTCTTTTATGAAATTATGGATAGGCATATAAAAAAACTGAAATGTGTCAAATCCAGGAAGCCTGTTGAAAGCTCTTAGATTTACAGTGACGAAGTAATTTGCCAGTTAGTAGTTACTGAGCCTATCCCAGTTACTACAGGCGAAGGCGGGGTAAACCCTGGACAGTCACAGTCACACCTAGGGGCAATTTAATGTGCTCAATTAACCTATCCCCAATCACCATGTTTTTGGTGGTGGGAGGAAACCGGAGATCCCGGGGACGGGGAGAACATGCAAACTCCACAAAGAAAGAACCTGCGCCCGACCTGGGAGTCGAACCCAGGACCTTCTTGCTGTGAGGCAACAGAGCTAAACTGCACCAATGTGCCGCCATCTGATTTTTATGTATTTGTAAACTGATCTTCACAATTGCATGCTAAGTAAGCAAGTGTGTAACCATTTAAGGTTTAAGGTCACATTATAAAAATATTTTTTAACTCCTAATACCAACACTTAAAGGGATATTAAAGCTTAGCATGCTAGCATGACCTATAGTGAGTAATTGTAGAAATTGGGCTAAAAAATGTCAAACTAGGTTTTTAAGTTTCATACACTATGCACATAACCATGATTTCTTATCTTTAATGTCATTTGGACTTTCAGCCAAGCTTGTTCTGGACACCATCCACCTCTTTTTTCCAAGTTTCTTCTGGATACCAATACTTGATAATAGGACCTTAGAAGTTAATAGAACAATCAAAGTTAAAGAGACTTTAAGAATATCAGAAGTCTTAATGCACAAATGATGGAATGTCCTTTTAAACACTAGGTCAATGATAAATTGTCCCAGTTTCTGCAGAAACTAAACACACAGTCCCCATCGGACCTCTAAATTCGACAGCAGCAGGTTTTCTTGGAACAAAAAGACTCAGAGCTCCAACAGTTTGTGGATGATGGTGGGTTTAAGTGAACACAACCCACAGCAGAATTTGTCACATTAAAGTGCAAAGTGAGCGATATTTTAAAACCTCTTTAAAAGCACATTTAGAGGGTCATCTCCAGGCTCCAAAACAGCTGTTCCACCTCAGGCATCAACCTGGCAAAAATAGGTCCTCTAATGGGTCGTAATGCCCATTGATCTGAGCTCACTTTTGGTTCTGTTTGGCCAGCAAAAGGCATATTGAATAACTGCACCGTTGGCACAAATTCTGCATTTACAAAGGAAGTTTGATATGGATCACATCGTATACCTGCAAAGACAACTTTAAAGTAAGCAACACGTATAGATCTCGCAACCCGAGAACTGTATACACGATTCTAATGCATTTATGTTACGTCATGCATCGCTGGCTTGTTGCCATGGAGGGTTTAATGCAAACTTTGCAAATGCTGGATCATAAAAGGGCCTGGAAATTACATTTGAATAAACTACTCCAGTTTGCTAGTTTAAAGGGGAGTTCCACTGACAACGAACTTCTGCAGTGGTTATTCAGAGGAACACTGATTATAGTGGCGGTGAATAGAACCGAATGTCTCCGACACAAATGCAGCAATTCTATTCATTATTGACCTTCAGTGAAACTCCACATGTCTTTATATGGATGTCAAAGGTGGTAAAACTGTGGCAAATCTAAATCAGTTTTCTTTGGGGACTATTTTTGCCTCATAGTGCCTCAAATCCTACATTTGGGATTATATAATATTATATATTACACATGCCTTTATTCAGTTTTTAATACTAAGATTAGCTATTTTGCCATTTTATTCACTATCGAACCACAGTGAAGGTCCACGTCTCTGAATGTTGATGATGGTAAAAAAAAGTAGGCATATCTGAATTAAATCCGTATGTTCAGTATGAATATTTTGCCTCATAATCCATCGCAACATACATGAAGGCTTAAATTACGTTGTATTACGTACGCCTTTATTCACTCATTAATACAGAGGTGGACTACTTTAAGTGGGCTTTCATCTTTCTCAGTCTTACACCATTTACTTTGCCTGATTAAACATTGATGCTAGAAGAAACGGAGTAGTCCTGGCCTGAATCCCAGTTGTGCAGTCACTAGTTCAACCTGTATTCCAGCTTCAGAAAAGTTTTGGACATCTGTTCTGGTGTAGAAGAAAAAAATATGATCTGTTTTGCATTAATGCACCATTTGCAAAGTCACTCAAGTCCAAATTAGCCGATTTTTATTTCTGGGATGTACTTCCATACAATGGTTCCCCTCAAACGTGGACTTGAGGAAAGATCTGCAGAGCTTAGCTCTTCTTCACAGGCAGGTGTCTTCAGGGGACCTTGATCAGGTGGATTATCTGATCTGGGAGACTGATGTCCAGCTGCTGTCCTGAAGTATTGCATTTTTTTCTGAATTTTTACAGAATTAAAAAAAATTCCTGCATTTTTGATTGTGTTTGTATAATTCAGACTTTCAGACTCTCATTTAAGCCCTTGACCCTTCTTCATATTACAACCCTGGAAGTCCTGGTACTCCTCCAAAACGGAAAGCTGCTCTTTGAGGAGAAAATCCAGTTTCACTCTGGTTTCAGTCTCCGTCCCTACAGTTGATTTTCCATCCTTCATCTTTGAGGAGAAATTTCAACGCCAGCCTGAAAAGACATCTCAAGAAGCCGTCACTGAGAATGAGCCAGACAGAACGAGAGTGGTGATTTTCAGTGTAACTGTATCTGTAGAAGTCTTATACTGCATTTTAAGTATGTTTTACAGACAACATTGCAAGCTTTCTTTACTTAAACATGTTGAGGTTCAGGGATGTGATGGAACCCAGAGTTTGAAAGGAGAAACTTGTGGTGACATAAGTGATAAAGGTACCATGATATCATCTCTCACCTGCTGCTCCAGCCTTCACAAAGAGTAGCTTTTAGACTCCTAGAGTCAGACCAGGCCGAGAGGACAGTTTCTGTCTGAAATAAACCCCATGCTGTAAAATTCCTCTTACCTTGTGTACCAGATTTCTGTTTTTAAACGAGGTGGAGCATTTTTTTCCCTTTTTTTCTCCTTTTTTTCATGAAACTGAGGCCGAGTTGATTCCAGAGCCTTTATTTTCTCCCTCAGGTGTGCAGGGCTGAAATGGGACTAGAGATGCATAGAAGAGTTGCGCACAGTGATGCAAAACGTCCTGCATGTAATGCATGTGGCAAGCAGTCGACTCACCTACACTAAAACTAAAACACTGCAAAACAGCTCAGACTTTTCACTCTCAAGGGGCAGAAAATTCTACATTTTCTCCAGTTTCTAACCCCACAAATGACTGGAAACCACAAAAACAGACAGTCCTGTAAAAAAGCGGTAGCAAACTGTAAACAAAAAGTCTTCTGTCCACATAAATTTCATTCACAGACATGCCTGGGACATTTTCTACAGTAAAAGTCCACGTAGAAAACAAAAAAGAACAGTTCTATTAACAACTGTGCTGCCAGGCATTTTAATGACGTGTTTACAGTGTTTTTACTGTAAAAATCCTGCAATTTTTGCGTATATAATAAATGCATTTTCAGACATTCAGATTCTCATTTAATCCTTCCAAACTTTTTAGCTTAGGTGGAGTTCAACTTCACTGATCTCTTGGGGTTTTTTGCTTCTTTTACATTTTTATATGAAAAATAACAACTGCAAAAAGGTTAAATAGAAATTGACATTTTGTGGTGCGGTGACTTTCAGTGTAACTGAATTTATATAATTTATAGAAGTTAAACCTTTATACTGGCTTTGTTTTGTATTTGCCTCCTGATTGGAATTTCATATTTGGTTCCTGACTTTTTACTAGAATTTTTGCAGGATTTTTTAACAGAACATTGTAAATTGTTAAATCTTTAACTGTTAAAATTCAGTGAAAATATACAGTTCTTTAAAGTGAATCGGGCAGTCTCACTGCTTAAAAGAACAAATGAATGTAAAATTGACTAAATTTTGTACAGGTGAGGTTTCTCCAATATTTATTATTATTAATTATTATTATTGTTATTATTTTTGTTTTTGTTGATGTTATTATTCTTATTAGTAATAGTAACCAACTAGTACTGTGGATGATTAATTTTTTTTATTATTATAATGATGATGATCATTATTATTATTACTATTATTATTATTATTGTTGTTGTTGTTATTATTATTGTTATTATTACTATTACTATTATTATTAATTATCTACAGGGTCCCTCTCTCAGACCAGCTCTGTCCATCACACAGAGTTCCTGGAGCTCCTAGTTGTCCGTCTTTCCTCGCGGGGTGTCCCCGCGGGGCCCAGCAGGTTCTCCCGGGAGCGGCGGACCCCGAGCACCGCGTCCTCCTCCTCTGCCTCTTGCACGCTCTCCTCGTAAGTGGGTAGGTGTTTGACCTCCTCGTAGTTGGGGAGCCGTGGCGGCGGCGCGGGCCACACGAGTTCCACTCCTCCCGCGGGCTCGAGCGGCGGCGGGGGTGTCAGCAGCGTGTCCTGCGAGGCGCGCGCCCTCTCGCGCCGCCCTCGCGGCCTCGGACACACCACGCGCTGCACGAAGTATCCCATGGCGAAGAGCAACAGCAGAATCAGCACGCCCGACAGCTTCCGCGCGAGCCAGCCCGCGCCGTCCAAGAAGGCACGCGCTGCCGCGTCTCCGCTCACGCTCACGTTCCCGCGCGCGCAGCAGCGCTCGTGCTCGCCGCAGCGCACTCCGCCGCCGCAGTCGCGCGACGCCCGGCAGGCACGCAGTGCGAGCCACGCCAGCACCGCGAGGCGCGCGCCCATTCCGAATCCACTCAGGAAGGTGAAGGAGTCCCGCGAGCGTCCGTGCGTGTGCGCGTGATCTCAGTGTCCGGACATGCTGCAGTTCTCTCTCTCGCGCGGCTCCCGGCGCAAGCTCCGGTCACCGTCTGACTGTCGGGCTCTCGCGCTCCCCGAGCTGCAGAGCTCGTCCTGTCATCGTGCAGAGAGACGCGGCGCGTGCCTCTGCGCCTGCCCTCCTGGTTGGCCTCGCGCTGTCCCGTCCCGTCCGGTGCCGCGCACAGCGCGAGGAGGGGCTACGTCAGAGACACCGTCTTAAAAAAAATGCATGCGCGGCGGCGCGTTCTCCGGTGCCAGCAGACCCGTACGTTAAGACCAGGCGCACGCGCACACGCGCGCACCGGAGAATCACGCACGAGACGGGAATCTCCACTTAATACAAGCAGACCAGGACTTAACGCCTCATCAGCGCGCGTGCTCCTCGCTCCGCTCTCATTCGTTACACACGTGCAGGTTTAGATATTTAACACACACACACACACACACACACAAACATCACGGAACACACAGAGTACACAGACCGTGGGATGAATTTAGGGGGTTCTGAGCCGCATTAAACCCCTCCACTTACGGAAAGTGTGTCTGTGTGTGTGCATGTTTGTGTGTGGTGCATCTGTCTGTTTGTGTTTGTGTGTGTTTTTGAATGTGTGTGTGTTTGAGTGAGTGTGTATGCATGTGTGTTTGTGTGTGCACGATGAAAGACTGATTGCAGAAGCTGATTGGGAAGTTAAACTGTCGACTCTGAAGGTCCCAAGACAAACATTTAGGGGGGGTTGTTGGGTTGGGGTAGATGAAGGGTGATGGCTGGTGTTGGCAGGTGTGGGCAAAACCATTGCAGTTTTGGGGGGTGGGGTAGACTCACTGGGGAAGCTGCCAGAGACAGGAGGCGTGGATTTGTCCTCAACACTGAAGATGCACTCATTCTGCATGATACGAGTTTCCCAGACGTTTACCTGGCGTGACAGCCCACACACGTGATATTACTTTTGCACAGGCCACGTTTAATGGTTTATTTCTTCACAATATGTTTAATCCATATCCTGTGGACTAGAGACCTGTGATGAGATGAGAATCATGGATGAATTGAGGGATGGAGTGTAAAGTGGCCGACGCCCTTCAGTCATTAGTTACAGGGACTGTCCCCCTGGAGACTCTTCGGGTTAAGTGTCTTGCTCAAGGACACACTGGTAGAAAGTGGGGGCCTGAACCTGCAACTTTGTGGTCATTGATTTCACAGGCAAGTGTTTTTCCACTTGGCTACTACCACCCCTTAGTGGGCTTGAGGGTTGGATGGAGAAACGAATGGATTGAGGGGTGACTGGATGGAGGGATGTGTGTATGAATTTCATCTACCCAGTCCTTCATCCATTTATTTATCCAATAAATGGATGAAGGAATGGGTAGATGAAGAAATGTGCGTACAGATGGAGTGATAAATGAATGGGTGGATGGAGAGATGGGGAGGGACTTATTTTTAATGATGAAAAAAACTATAATGCTGAAATATTTTATTTTGCATTAATTGTACTGCTGAATGCCCCTACCTATGCTCCGCCTACTGTGTTCTTTCATAGCAACTGTTACTATGTTGGACTAACTTCAGGTAACAGTAGCTGGTGATACAAATCAGATAAAATAATCAAGGCTTCTCCTGAAAGAACATATTTGGAGTTTAAAATGGGGTTCTTTTGACTAAAACAAGTGTGTTGCTCTCAACACCATAAGCAATTCCAGATCCATAGTTCATTTATTACTGAGCAGGTTTGTTCCATGGCTCCTCGCTTTCTTTTTTCTCTTATTTCTGTTCGAAGAGGCTCCAGTCGATACTCCCGTCTCATAAACAGAGCTGATGCACAACTCTGCAAATTCGATTATGGGAGCATTATGCTGTAAAATACACTGGAACCAAATCAAAGCAGCCAGCCTAATTTGTGCCGGATCAAATTTCTGGCAGCAATTTTTTCCAATTACCGAAACCTGATACATGCAGCATCATCACATGTCACGTAACAAATAAGATCCACCGGCCACAACATTAAAACCACAGGCAGGTGAAGTTAAAAACACGGGGGAACTCGTTACAGTGGCGAGTGGAGAGGTGTGCAATACAAGAGAGCGAAACCAACAGTTATTAAAGTTGACATCAGAAGCAGGAATAAAGGTCTTGTGGGGGGTTTCTGGTGTTCAGCGGTCAGATGCTCATGGGGTCGAATGTTTTGATCCCATAGAAACTGCTGAAAAATTTGTGCTGCTCTGATAGGGCTTAGAGCTCACAGTGCAGCGTCCCCTGCTGTTTATGGGGCTATGTAGCTGCAGACCAGTCAGAGTGCCCATGCTAATCCCTGTTCATCACCAAAAGCTTCTTCATTTACATTTACCAGACGCCTTTTATCGAAAGCGACTTCCATTCTCTAACTACAGGGGACAGTCTCCCTGGAGCAACTTGGGGTTAAGGGTCTTGTTCAGGGACCCAGTGGTTGTGCTGGGGGTAGGATTCGAACCCATGACCTCATGGTCCAGAGGCAAGTGTCTTACCCACTGAGCTACCTCCATCCCACTTCTTCAGTGGGCATCAGAACTGAACCATAAAGCAGTGGAGGTCTGATGAATCCCATTGTCTTCTGGAGAAGAGAAGGACCAAGACTATGAGAAGAAGGCGAGGTGGTGGAGGCAATGTGATGCTCCGGGTGATGTTCTGCTGGAGACCTTTGGGACCTGCATTCATGTGAACATGCTTGACACCTAAACACTGCAGACAGAGGTTCAGTTCTTATGGAGAAGTTCGGCATTTCATGAAGAGGTTCAGTCATTCGTGGAGAAGCTCAGTCCTTAATCGAGAATTTCAGTCTTTCATGAATAGGTTCAGTCTTTCATTGAGAAGTTCAGTCCTTCATGGAGAAGTTCAGTCCTTAATGGAGAAGTTCAGTCTTTCATGAAGTTGTTCAGTCTTTTATGAAGTTGTTCAGTCGTTCATGGAAAAGTTCAATCTTTCATGAAGAAGTTCAGTCTTTCATGGAGAAGTTCAGTCTTTCATGGAGAAGTTCAGTTCTTCATGGAGAAATTCAGTCCTTCATGGAGAAGTTCAGTTTTTCATGGAGAAGTTCAGTCTTTCATGGAGAAGTTCAGTTCTTAATGGAGAAATTCAGTCCTTCATGGAGAAGTACAGTCCTTCATGAAGAAGTTCAGTCCTTCATGGAGAAGTTCAGTCCTTCATGAAGAAGTTCAGTCCTTCATGAAGAAGTTCAGTCTTTCATGGAGAACTTCAGTCCTTAGTGTTCCCAGTAGCGGATCCTCTTTCAGCAGGAAGAAGCCACACTGCAAACACAATTCAGGAACATTTGAGGAACATCACAAAGATCTCAAGGCGCCTTCAGATTTTCCTGATCTCTATCTGATCAAGTATCTCTGGGAAATGATTGATAAACTATTCTGATCCATGGACGTAAAGGATCTGCTGCTGGTACAGAACCACAGCACCTTCAGTGGCTTTGTTGGGTCCATAAGCGATCTGAGCAGTTTCAGTGGGACAAAGGGGACTTGCAGGATATTACGGGGGTGCTTTTAATATTTTTGCTGATTGATGTTTGTACTTGTTGTTTGACATTTGAGTTCAGGTTAAACCTTCCATTATGTGCATTTTTACTCATGAAAATGAGAGTTTTCTTACATCAAAAAGCTGAAATCCCATCAGCCTGTCTCACATGGATAACCTTCACACGCAGCTTCTCCTTTCTCCAATCGGTCCTCTTCTCTCTGGAGGCCGACTGTATTTCAGGCTCTAATTGAACATTTGTTTTCTTCTTTTACTGGAAAGCAGAAATTACTGCTCCCAGCCCTAATGGTAGAAACCACAAGTGATGCTTGCGGGGTGGTTTGGAACCGAACGCTCAGGCAAATGTGTTCACGCCCACTAAGGGTGGAATAAGTCTCTGGATGTTGCTCTGGAGACGAATGCTCTATTCAGGGAAGCGCCTTCTACCCGGTGAAAGATATCCATCTACACCAGGCCTCGCTCGTAAAGGCGCAGGTGGCGTCCTCAGGTGACTGTTGGTGCCTGGAAATAGATTTCAGATGAAAGCTTCAGGGATAGGCTTGGTTTAACTCTGTCTAAGACCCTGTGTGTGTCGTGTCTCACTGGTGTTTTTCTGTTATATGCCATTGAACCACCATCTGCATCGCATTTATATTCTGAATTACTTCACATAAAGGCAGGCTTATCATTGGTTTCTTTTTTTTCCGACAGGTCACATTGTGTTTCTTTACAGATTATTCATATTATTGGATTATTCATTAGGTGGATTGAAGTTTGCGTCGCCCATATATGTGCTTTTGCTCAAGAAATCTGTTAAAATGAAATGAACCTGATCCATTGGGGCGTTTCATGTAAATATTGTACAGACATATAAACGCGATCACCCATGTGCATCGAACCAGCATTAAAACGTTGCCCCCCCCACACACACCCTATCCTGCCCAGCTCCCCTAGAGACCATGGTATAGTTTGCACACAAGAAATAACAAGCAAACATGTTAAAGTCGTATTTCACTCATTTTTCAAAAATCCTGTATACTTAATTAAGTTCAGACCTGGTTTGGGTGTGAAAAGCTCAGGTGAATGGAACCAGACGTCTCCCTCTAAAATCTCCCTCACAGAATATTAATCATGAAAACTCTTATGGTTTCGCCCCCTGGTGCCTGAGACGTCGTTTTACCAGGATTTTGACTGAATGTTTTTGCCTTAAACCTGCTTTAATGAATGCTGATTCATTGCAGTGTAAAACTCCCAAATATATATATATATTTTAATAAATGTATTGAGATTTTATGTCACCGGGGATCACACTTTTACTCTAAAATCAGTGTAGTTATCAGTCTAGCAGAGGCCAGTATCGCTGCTGAGTATCGGATGATATATCGCTCAGCTCTAGTTCTGTTTTATCAAATGAGGACCAGCAGGCTGTTTGCGTGGGGGAGATCTCCCGGTCTAATAAACTGCAGGGCTTGCATCGCATAATAACCCGGCTAGAGAAAGTAATGGGAATTTGAGAAGAAAATAAAAAGAACAGCTATTTCACACCCACGGACTTCCTTCCCTCCAATGGGACGGAGCCGCCTGTACACGCCTGCTCCGAGATATATGAGCCATGACAGGATGATTAGACAGTGACAGGCCTTCTTTTGAAGAGAAAGGGCTAAAGTCTCCCTTCTCCCTCCCTCCTCTGGCCAGAAAACCCCATGTTCATATCTGGGCTGGGTGGGAAGTGGAGAGTCTGTGCTTTTTAAAAATATATAATATGTTTTTTTATATAATAAATCCTCTAATGTTGCTGCTGAGGAGGTTGCATCAGACTGCTTCAGTCGGCTGTTTCCACCCCCTCTGTCTGTCGTACAGGAGCTGAGGGGAGGGTGCGATGTCGAAACGGAGGTTGTGGGTTTTGGATGTGAGGTTACCACTGGCAGCTCAAACTTAATGGCAGAGGCCGCCAGCTTCAGCACACTCTGGGTGACCTCAGAAAAGAGCTTTGGTCGCGTTGAGTAACCTAACAGCACTTTTTCGGACACACCGCACATAAAAGAGGGTAGCCCTTCTAATCGGAATCAGAGAACTTTATTGATCTCCGGTTGAAACTGCTTACATTTAGACCGAACAGACACTCAGAGACAAGAACAATATAAAACATGAAGTCCAATTTAAACTGCAGAAAATACACTCTACCTATCACACAAATGGGGTACAAATCCTATACATAAGTCATTAACAGTTTGGTTATAGATACCAGTAGTAGATCAGATATTTAACATGTTAAGAATATTGTATTGTCATAATAAAAAAACATGCTAGTGACATCATAATGAGAAATGAAGTAGTAAGCTACTTTGAGGGGTTAAGTATTCCACAGCTTGTATAATCTCCATAAAAATCTACTGCCACTAGAATGGGACGCCTAAAGTGCCCAGGCCCACTTCCAAGCATCATCTAATTGTTTAGCCCTCTAGCATTGGACTGTAGAGTTCTCTGGAGTGTGGGGGCTCCATCTGTTCTGACTGGGTTCAGTTTCCTGTTGGGTTTGAATCATGATCATTATGTGCATTATAATCTTATTATTGTGTGCAATGTTGTGCATGTCCAATATTCTGCAATTTTCTTATCGGGTGCTAAAACATTATTATGATGTGCAATATCTCGTGCAATGCTCTTGCAAAATCATGTTTTATTTTTGAGCGCTAAATCGTTTCACTATGTGCAAAATCGTATTGTATTTATTATTATATATAGTAGACTTACAATATGAAATATCACTTCTTATGCCAGTACTACTGATACACTCCTGATCTCTATTGCAGCAATAACTCCTAACCAGCTTTAGTGTTACAAATAATTCACTTAATTATAAGTTGTTTATCTATAATATTTATACCCCAGGATTTGTAAATAGCAAACAGAGTGTACTGTGTATTGTATTTATTGATACAAAGTTTACATTATTTTTATCTGTATATATCTGTGGTGTTTGTGGGGATTGATAAAGTTCATCCTGGTCCTGGGCTGAGTTGGAGTGAGGTTTGAGACCTAATCATCCAAGACAAATACCGGACCTAATGCTGTTGGGCTTGCAATCAAATATTCACAGAAAAGTTCCTTCATCAAATATATTTCCTAGAAGAGCAGAGGATCCAAAATGTCTGAGGAACTAGTTCTCAATGTTAAGGGTTTTAGCAAACAGAGCATAATGGGCCTCCCTCTCCCACCAATGCTCAGCAGCCATGCCGGCCTGGGTTGGTGTCTGTTAAAGTAAAATGGCGCCTCACAGTCACGTGTGAAAATACTGCACAGTGTGAAACTCTTTCTCTGCATTTATCCCATTCTCTAAGTGAAGCATTGGGCTGCCATGAATGGGGAAGCCCAGGGAGCAAATAGTGGGATGACAACTTGCCCCAAAGTACATTACTGGTACCCTTACAGTCCTGAGGGATTTAAATCCATGGCCTTCTAACTACAGGGGCAAATCACCTGGACCATGGCCCTCCAGGACTGGAGTTCCACACCCCTGCCCTAACCATTGGTTACAAGCTGCCCCAAAAGTGTCAACTCTGGTTGGACGCGAACCCACAATCTTTGAATTGCCTACTTCGAGCAGCTAGAAGTCCCATGCGCTATCCATTGCGCCACAGAGCCAGTCAGAGTTGTAGTCAGTGTGTTCATGTCAGACCTCTGTAATTCACTTTCCACTTATTACACTGCACAGTCTCTGTATTTGCAGAGTGATATTTATTGCTGTATACCTCTGTTCTGTATTGTTGCACATGAAACTCACTGTTCTGCATTTTGCAAAAAACTCTGTTCCTAAAATGCATAATCTGGGTCTACAGGAACTCTGTGCTGCCCAAAACGAACTGCAGTGACATAGAACTTGCATCAGGTTTTGATGCTCCAGTGCATCTCAGCCTGGTAACTGAGTTTCTGACTCAATTTTCTCCACACAGTTCATGGTCAGTCAACCTGACTTTTTTTCTGTTTGAGCTGCTTTGACAACCCTGCCAGTATATGCTGCCTATGAAACACATTAAAACTCATTAATGGGCACAAAACCCCAGTTTCCCTCATTCTTAAAATGCTGTTATTTAAACGGGCTGAAACTACAAAAACAGAATTCCACCAACTCATACGTTCACTCAATATTTTAAACACTAACGTTAACGTCTGCTTTCTACTCGTCTGTCGGGACTCGTCTCTGTCTTCAAGGAGACCCAAACATTACCATGGACATAAGACATTAAAAAAAAAAAAAGAACCACCAGTGATACATCAGAAGCAGCTGCCAGTAACTTGTCAGATGTTTCAGGTCAGTGATAAAAACACATCAGTTTAGTGCACTTTGACATCTGATGCTAACCACAACATCGGCTATGCTATGCTAGCTAGGTTAGAGAGCAAAGAGTTGCTATGATAATTCCTCCCCTCATACAAAACATTTAACCAGCATTGTTTAAATGTCAGAAAATGTAATTATCTCTCATTTTAGCTTATTTGACAGTGTTATATTACCTAATAAAAATATTAGGCTACCTTACGTTAAAACGTGATCCAGGCGGCACGTCCGAGAATGTAGAATATGAATCGGAAGGGATTTAGGATTTGCCATGTCTACCCTAAGTGGACTAGAATGTAGGAAATTGCATCTAAGAAATGCAAAATGTTCTGGGGGAGGACCCCCACACCCCCCTCTGGGCTAAGCCCCAGATGTTCACTATGTCTGGCTCCGCCTCTGTTTAGCAGTATGATAAAATCCTAACACAGCTAACTTATCAATGGCCTGGTACACCTTTACAAGCTTTAAAAACTGAAATCTTTAGCCCAATTAAACAGTCGTGCTTGTACATAATTAAATATGTAGTTGCTAATTTGTACCTTAATTGGCACTTTTTGTGCACAGTTAAAAAATAATTTAGACCAATCAGAAAGCAGAGATAATACTTTTGGGCCTCCTGTTGAGAAGCTCGGGTTCGGCTCAGGTTCGGATTGCGTTATTTGTAATGCAAAAACATTTGTTCACAGTATGGCATGGTTCCTTGCACCAGTGGAAAAGCACCATTAGATAATATGTGGTGTCAGACGCAGCCTCGATGTCTGATAAGCAAGAAAATCTTTTCTCAGTAAAGTCCAGTAATGTGTCTTTATCCATTTTAGCAACCTTGAACTAGTTTTTCTACTAATGTAAAAAAAAAAAGCCAATAGTCAAGGGTCAAAGTCTGAAATAATTACATCCAGCGTCTCTTTGGTGGTTCTTTCTTGCCTCTCATGTCGTTAAGGAGGCATCACTGAGGTCACATCCTGCCTTCCGCCCACCAGCAGTTGGGTCTCTTGTGGGAAGACTTCTGTGGAAGCTCATCTGGCTCTTATATTTCTCCCATCCGCTCAGTCAGGCGCAAAGCAGGGGGATTCCCTGGCCCGAGGGAGTGGGATCGCAGAAGAAAGGGGAAAAGTCCTGGAACGGGGGATGCGTGGAACTGCATGAGGGAGGGCCAAGTGCCTCTTGGGGTCTGGGGAAGCTCCCTGAAGTCATGAGGTCAGAGGGACACCGTTTCCCGTCGTCTGCCTGGCCATTCGCCCTGTCCACACAGCTGGACATGACTCAGCACGGGATGGTTTTGTTACAATCAGAGTGAGTGGGTACATGCTCAGTCAGTACACCTACACATACAGTATACACTACAGGCCAAAAGAAATACTGTTTCTGTTCAGCTTATAATAATGAACTTCCCAACCAGCACAAGACAGTGTATTGACCTCTTGTTTAATCAAGAATGTAATATTGAATTTTCCATTGGTGCTGCAGTGCTTCTCTCTTAAACAAGTGTAGCGTACGGGAATCAGACTCAATACTATAAGCTAGTTCACAGCATAAGGATGTAATAATAGAATTAAATGGAATTAAGTCATTCTCGGTGGTCTGAGGCCTTGAGAACATACAGTGCAGTGCATTTATGCAAATTGATTTAGGATTGATTTAGTCAAACCAGATTTTTGAAGAAACTACAAGTAATTCTGGACTTCCACAAGAAATACACTGTTATACTAAACATAATATCACTATTTACTGGATGGTGTTATTTGTGTTTATACTTTTTTGGTTTATTTGGTACATTTAGTAATATTCATGTGAATAAAAAAAATTGTACAGTGCTTTAGGAAGAGGACAGAAGTGATTCATCACCAGTTTCAGTAAACTGTACTGGAGGGGATATTTTTACTCTGCCACCCACACACTACAGCTCCAGGGACGAAGCATCACAGGGGTTAGAGGAAGCTCCTCATCAAGACTCCACACCCACCCTGTGAGAAATAGGTCCCTAATCGCTACTCGATTTACTGGAAATACTGTAGAATTGCTACAAAGTGCTATGCTGTTATAGATTGTACTGCTGTATTATATTGTAGAGTGCATGAATAACAATTAACGTATTTGTTATATTTTTGTTATATAACAATTATAACTACCATTATAATATAGTACAATTCAACATATTGAATTATAATGTAATGTAATATAATGTAATATAGTATGATGTACTGTATTGAGATGGAATTTTAATGTATAATATTACATAACATGCTAGAATAAATGTTGTAACATAAATGTGATGTCATAAAGTATGTGTAATATTTTTTTTGACACTGTGTTGTATTATATTATTAACCTGCTAGTCTGAGTTTTGCCCACTAAAATAGGCACCAAAGGCCTAATTAATAATGAACGATAGCACACAACAGCTGGCCTCCAGCTTTAGAGTGGAAAAATAAACGCGCGAGATGAAGGACAAGAGAGTGATGTGTTTACGAAGACCACATGTATCTACACAGAGAGGGAACTTTCACACATTTGATATTCAGACTCTTCATCCCTCCATTGTCTGCTTGGTTTGGCTCCAGAGAGTGTGCAGAGGCCCCTGCAGACACTGTGTGTAGGTGGAGGGTCCACACAAAGAGGGCTTGTGTACAGAACTTATAACCTGACATCCATTAAGCTTTCACGGCGCTGTGCATGAGAAACATTTACCCTGATCTTGACTCTCACTGTGCTCCCTAATCTGACCCCAGGACTGATGAACAAAAAACACCCCCTGTCAAATTGTCAAGGGAAAATTATTTTCACCTCGATGTTTCTATCTATTAAGTTCAATATACTGATAATATATTGATATATGCTGTGATGCACTGTGTACATAAATACCAAATAACTTGTATGCCTTTATGTATATGCCCACTTTATATATAAAGCAGGTCCTCGGGTTTCAACACAACTCTGTTCCTATGAGAGTGACTTAACACTAATTTCATTGCTAGTATAAACACACCGATCCTACTTACTGATCCTAACATGGTTGTAAAATAATAATCTAAACCAGTGGTTCCCAATTTTTTTTTTTGCTGGGCCCCCCTTTTGTAGAATTTTTTGCTCCCACGCACCCCTACCCCACCCCCCCTCAAAGAAAGGGGTATACATACACATTTTGTCATCAGAGTCCATTGCATTTGTGTGGGTGTGCGTGCACGAGAGAGAGAGAGGAAGGGAGAAAGAGAGCGAGAGAGAGAGCGAGAGAGACAGAGAGAGAGAGAGACAGCAAGAGAGAGAGGTTCTTTTATAATTAGGCACCGGGGCCGAGTAATAACCGGGGTTCCGTAACCATTAGGGATGAGCCGGATACTCGTTATGAATAAAGCACTTTTGACGAGTATGAGTATCATACGAGTAACACGAGTCAATATCTTTGCTCGGATTGAATACAAATTCCCATTGCCTAGCTGACTGTGTCTGCGTCTCCAACCAGTTTTTTGACTTCACGCACTCAGTGACACTTTCTTGCTGTATTTTATTTAAATCATTAAGGTAGTTGTGGTATAAACAATATTACAAATTAAGCTACACACACAAACACACACACTCACACATACCTGGTGTGGAAAATAAATAAAAAAGAAAAAAAAAATCACAATGATCATAAAAAACTTTACTTCATAATTGCAACCGCATGTGTTGCATTCATTGTTGCAACCGAAATAGTTTGCCCATGTAGTCTGTAAATTTGACAGTAAAGCCTGATTCATACTGATACTGCTCCAGCATGTCGGATCAGTTGGGTTGGATCGTCGGTTGGAGTCGAGCTCTGTTTTCTAGACATCCGACGGCCGCCCTGGATGCTGGATGTCTTTGATTTGTCAGCTGACGTCAGCCTCGGAACCCAGCGTAAGTTCCGGGACCTGACAATGTATTTATTTACGTTATTACGGGTATTCTATTGGCAAGTGCACTGTCTCATATGCTGAGGAGAACTACAACTGAACTACAACTCTGTATAAATAATTTTAAGTTGAATACATTTTTGGGGGTTCAGACCGACGCGCCTCCTACTGCCCTGGCATTGAGTTTCTTTGCAACAAGGTCGGGCCAGTATGAATACAAACGGGCTGCAACGGTATAGCGCCGTGTAGGAGCACATTTGCCTTTGCATGAGCATGAATCAGGCTTAATATGCTGAAACACTCAGGTTAACAAATACAATAAAATCCTACTTATAATGGGGGTTAAATTCCAAGAGCACAAGCATATAGTGAATAAATGCGAATTTGTCCGCCCCCTCGTCCTTGTGATGGTTGTTTGTGGTGTGGCGATAAATTAATCTAATTAATCGCATTTAACCGCACATACATACAGATGTTAAGAGAAGCGATCTTTTCCATTTGTTATTGAATACAAGTCTATAACTTAGGCTACAATGACCATGGCATTTTAATACTGACTGAACCAAACCTATGAAATAGGTTACAATATATGACAGTTTTAACTTTTGATACACTTCCTCTTTCCTCAAATAAACCCAGCCACCATTATCATTGCCATTTCCAACCCTATTCAGACCCAGATCACCTCAGTTGCCTCTCCTACATCTCCCAGCTCTCTCACTGGGTGTTTCTCAATGTCAAGGATACTTCCTTGGCAGGATGGGTCCTTCCAAGTCACTTCCTTCAGAGGCTAGGCGAGGCTCCTCCTAAGCATTCACGGAGAACACGTAAATGGAACAGGCTAGCAAGTGCACGTTATTGTCAAGTCAAGTCAAGTCAAGTCAACTTTTATTGTCAATTTTGCCATATGTGCCAGACATACAGAGAATTGAAAT
>JBBKCR010023680.1:0-11945 GCA_037577295.1 Ladigesia roloffi | reverse complement strand
AGCCATAAACACACAATATAACCATTTCTAAATCTGTATCAAAAATTCTAAATCTTATATACAATAATAACAGAATTATACAATAATAACAGAATTATACAATAATAACAGAATTGCACCCCCATTCATTCTGCTCTGCACTGAATGAACCTCATATGAAGGGCACCAAAATAGTAAGCTTTATCCCGTTTCATAGGTTTGGCACTTTTATGCTAGGCCTGGCATTGGTATGTTGCAGTGGTTCAATGTCCAAAAGTCACAGCCTGTTTGTAGGCCTGTCACTCTTATTACAGAATATCCTGATGGCAATTATTTGAGCCAGTTACAATTATTTAAGCTGATCTTATTCAGGCAGCAGCAAGCAATGATTGTTTATCTGATGTTTGTTTACATATTTAGCAGGCAGGATTGAGCATAGATTGTGTTTAGAGGACAGCAGTGAGTTTAGAGGAAGGAAGCTGTTTATTTGATATTTATTTCCATGTTTAAAGCATAGCAGTGAGGAAAGCAAATGTCAAATAAACAAATATTGGAGTCATTTTTACAGGTTTAGAGGCTAATCATAAATAACTTTGCTTATATGATATTTGTTTAATTTGTTTACAGGGCAGCAGTGCATTATTTTTGTTTATTTGATGTTAGTTTACATGTTCAGCAGTGTGTAATTATTTGTTTTTTTATATGTATTTTCCTGTTTAGTGCATAGCAGTGAGGAAACATGGAAGCAAATATCAAATAAAAAAAACATTAGAGGCAGCAGCGGTTAAGGTTTGTTTTTTGAGATTTGTTTGCATGTTTAGATGGCAGCAGTGAGTCATTTTTATTTCATGACTGTTAACATTGTTAGAGTCCAATCATGAATTATTTGGTTTATTTGATTTTTGTTTCTTTGTTTACTGGGCAGCAGTGTGTAATGTTTGTTTATTTGTTGTTTGTTAATTTGTTTTAATAGCAGCAGGGAGTAATGTTTGTTTATTAGATGACTGTTTACATGTTTAGCAGCAGGAATTTATGTTTGTTTGTTTGTTTACAGGCCAGCATAGAGTAATGTTTGTTTATTTTATGTTTATTTAGATGTCTAGAGGCCAAACTAGAGTGTGTGATGTTTGTTTATTTGATCTTTGTCTATATGTTTAGAATGCAGCAGTGAGTAATGTTTGTTTATTTGATGTTTATTTGTTTTGATGGCAGCAGGGAGTAATGGTAATAATTTGACTCTTGTGTACAAGTTGTGATGGCAGCAGTAAGTCATGTTTGTTTATTTAATGCTTGTATACAGGTTTAAAGGGCAGCAGTGATTAATGTTGGTATATTTGCTGCTTGTGTACATTTTTTTAAGATCAGCAGTGAATAATGTTTGTTTATCTAATGTGTGTTTGTTGGTAGAATCGTCAGCCTTCCTGGTGTCAATCAGTTACAGCAACACAGCTCATCTCAGTGGACTAATTTAATCTAGAAACTCAGTGTTCCACCCTAAAGCAGCCTCTGTAGCTAAGAAATATGCCTGGATAAGTCAGCGGAATCTCTCCTTAAACTAGGGCAATGTGGAAAAAACAGCTGTTCTCCTGAAAAGTCTGATTAGATTCCTGGTTCCATTAAAGCTTCCCTCAATGCTCTGTACTGACAAAATGTCACTATAAACTGTATTTGTTCTTATATTCTTGTCATCTTAAAGCAGAGGCTTGGCGGAGGAGACCTGGAGGGCTTCTGGGGCAGTTTGTTTAATCAGAGCTTGAGGCTGTCGATTTACAACCTTTCCCAAAACAAATACAGACACACACTTCCACATACACACACTTACACACACACAAACACACACACTCACACTGCCTAAACCCCATCATACAATGTAATTCCATTTGACAGGCAAACTGTGCAGTGGAGCTCTGCTCACGGTTTTAATTTTAGGGGCTTAGTGGAGCGACTTAAACGGAGATGAATGGAAACCCATGCTGTTTCCCCTGTGGACTGCTGCCGCAGCAGAGCTCGCAGAGACAGTGATAATAGATCATGCCCGTTAGACTGGTGCGTGATCAGTACTGTGGATCCTCTGATGTCTACAAAAAGAGTCAGATTTAAATGGGGGATGTGGGGGGTCACCCAGGAACCATGTCAAAGAAAAGGTATCCAAGAACAGGAACATTTACAATATTGGCAGCTTAAACTGCTTTCATGTAATTTGGTGAATCAATCGATTGGTGGGTGACCTATCTACATCGTTAGAATGGATAAGGATTGATTAGAATAGTCACTGAAGCTTGTGCCCATTTATTTACTCGGTATGCATTATATATATGTTAGATATATATATATAGATATATATATATATATATATATTTAATGGCATATAAAAGGCCTATAAAGGCCTGTAAAGTTTACATTTTGTATGCTATATTCTTTTTTTCTGTCTTATCTTGAAAGAGTGACATTTAATTTTTACTTAGCTATAATCAAGTGCATGTGTAAGGTTTGAGCATGAGTCGCTTTATTTCTAATGAAAAACATTACGGCATGGTTCCTTCTGCCAGTGTAGAAGCGACATATATTATTTATGTGCTTTATACAACAGTGTTTAACTATCACTGAACATCCATATTATCCTTTGCCATCCGAATCTGCTCAGTCACTGTGGTGGACACTGAAAAAACCTCTGGATGGCGGTCATTAAGACTGACATTGCTGGAGGCATCAGTAATCTATGTCAGTGCTTTGTAATGAATGCTCAGTGGAACCAAACACTGGATTTTGTCATGCTTGGGGGGGTCATTCTGGGATCAGGAGCCTCTGTCATATTACGGTTAGCATTAGCGCAGGGAAGTTTAGTGTCAGCAGCTAAAATCCTGATTATCGTCATTCAGTGCTTCAGAGAGAAAGGGATAAAAGATGAGGAAAAAAACCCAAAATGCTCCAATCCTGACATCAAGAGAGATGCTAGCCTGAGCACGGGGCGGCTAATGGGATTAGATGGGTACTGGCTGGAAAGAATGAGAGGGGATAGGGAGACAGAGGGAGAGAGTGAGATGAAAAGAGAGAGAAATATAGAGAGAATGGAAAATGGCAGAAGGAGCCCTCTATTGTGTTGAAACAGATGATAATGGCTAATCAGCGCTGGCGTGTGTCAGTGAGCCGTCGTTAAAAAATGTATTTACTGTGCTAGCAAGTGAACCACCTGATGCATTTCTAGACTAGAAACATGCCGCCGTTACGGCGCGCCAAGCGTTGTTATTGATCACTGAGACGAGGCCTACAGCGCCGTGTTTACACCTTCAAGAGTGTTTAATCGCATGAAACATGAATTGCATCAAATGAACAGGAAAACATTGACAAATTGCTCATGAAAAAACAGCTCCAGTGATAATAGTACAGAAAATATCACTAACAGCAAGTTATCTCCAATCAACATTAACCCTTAATGATTGCATTTACAGTAATAATAAAATGTGAAGTATAATTGTGTGTAAGGTGTAGATTCTTAATATTCAGTTAATCTTCTTCTACAATATTAACTGATTTATTGCAATTGACACAGTATATATAACTGTAATTCTTGATGTAATTTTGTTCTGCTAGAATATTTAGATTTATTGAAATTGATGTAGGATCTATAAGTGTAATTCTTGATGTAATTATTATGTAATAATACAGCAAAAAATAAAGTAAGGACACTCCCATGTCCTACGTTAAATGTCCTACTTTAGCAGTTCTAAACTGCTAAACTGCTGCTATATATATATATATATATAAATTTGATTCATAAATAATCTGAGCATTTTTTATACCTCACCTTCCAAAAGAAGGATGATGTAGGATAGGAATATAGGATGGCCTTTATTAGCCCACCTTATTTGGAGGAGAGAGAGAGAAAGAGAGAAAGAAAGAGAGAGAGAGAGAGAAAGAGAGAGAGAGAGAGACAGACAGACAGAGAGGATGACGGAGGAAGGAAGCTGTTTGGTTTTTATTACATCCCTGCCCGCCTTAAAAGGTGGCTGAACGTATCGGCAGGTTTTGTGGAAAGTGAGTGAGGCAGAAAGAGAGAGAGAGGGAGAGAGAGAAAGAGAGAGACAGAGAGAGACGGAGAGAGAGTGAAGGACACTGTATTTAATAACCTGCCGCGCGATACGATCTGAAGAGGCGCTATTTTCCATCTCCTGTATGAAAATGGCTGCTACTTCATAACCTCTCCTCATTTCAGCCGAGCCGCTTGGAGAGATCCTCCACTCTGGCCCCCGCGGAACGAGCGATGAGGAGGATGAGAGGATATTGCAGCCTCTCATGGGTCATTTTCACTACCTCTTGCTTCCAATGATGGAGGGGGGGCGGGGCTAAATCTCTCCTTTCCATAACCAGCTGTAATTGGACGCAGCTGTGGGTCACTCTCAATTAAAACCCTGATTGGCTAAAGGACGGCTGCTGATTGACAAGGATGGGGATGCTGGTTGTCGTGGAGCTGTTGAATACTTCTTAAACTCTAAAACTGATTGTTCAGCCACAGTTCTCATATTGGGAGTAAATAAATGGTATTAAATCATCACACTTTCAGTTATCTCTAACAGACTTGCATAGGTGGTTTCTGGAACTGTATGACTCACTATATATGACCAAACAACAAATGCAAAACATGTGTAGACCGATCAGCTGCATAAGGGTAGAAACCACTAGTCGAGTCAAGTTAAGTAAAGTTTATTTCTGTACACCATACACAAAGGTCTTTCATTATGATTTACAGGGATGGAAAACAATATATATTTAATCAGGAAATAAAACTAAATGATTCAGTTAAAGGGCTGATATTTATAAGAAGGCAGAGGAGATTAATGCAGCTTTTTAGAAGTCTTTTTAGAAATCTACAGTTACAGATCTGAAATGAAGGGCAATTGGTTGGATAGCATAGTGGATAAACACTTTTTCACTAGGTTTAATTTCACCATTCCTGACCAGCTTTTGCTGTTTTGCAAAGCTGCAATACATATACTCTTGCAAACAGCAGGAATGATATGGGGATTTTGCTCACAGAAATGTTTGTCCCAGTTCCAAGGCTTTATGTATTTCAATTGCATATAAAACTTTATTAATTTGAATTAATATACAACAGACAATAGCCAGTAAACATTATATGCTGCATATTTGTGAGTCGCATGTAAATGAAACAATTAAGAATGAGATTGATGTAATAATACCAATAATCTCAATGTGATTTGAACAAACATGGCAGATTTACGTATTTGTCATAAATCTTTACAAACCTGATGTAAACAGTCTCATACATTTTAAATAAATTAATCTTGCTTGATCCAAAACCTATCGTATTTAAACATATTTATCTAAAAATATAATTAAATAAATTAAATCAAATAGCAATATACCTAATACCTAATACCTAAAAACAAACTATGCCATTATTAAATTTTCTGAGCGTATGATATAGATATTTTACTGCTTTCAGGCCCAGATTAATTATTTTACCCCTCAGTTCTGTGTAAAAGCTGCATGGACACATTTCTGACAGCCGACAGCCGACAGTAGAGAGTGTGTAATGACACGTGTGGCTTCTCTGTCAGTTCCAGAGTGAAAGGCATCTATTAACAAATCCGAGGAGTCACAGAGTCTGCCTGCATCTCCCTGTTTAATGCATGCAGGAGATTCTGAGTTCCAAACAAACCTGTAGAAGACCAGGACTGTTTCTGACAAGGCACGTTTAACTCCTGACTGTGTACCACTTTCATGAAACCCCTCAAACCTCTAAAAACTCCTTAACCAACATGAGTAAACAACTCTTAGTTCAAGCTTTCAATGTTTTCACATCATGCAACTTCAATATTCCCAAAAGTTTGCTATTGAGGCTTTTGATTGTCAATCAGGTTTTCTCAGACATGATCGTGAACCCTAACCCTAGTTTTCAAGGTATCCACACCAAAACCACTCTGGAATTTTCAATTTGATCAGGCATGGTGCGTTTGCTTTTATTTCACAACTGTTTGCTTTTATTTCACAGAACAACCTTTCAAAACTGTATTTTTTCTGTCAGGAATACCTTTTTTCTCCATTATAGGAGTGCAGATATATATTGTTGCAGATATATAACCGTGTTGTTGAGATATGGTAAAATTAAAAATGCCTAAAAATGCCTATTTTGTAGTGTAGTGTAAACCTAAAATATACCCCCAAATATGTTCCCAAAACATTTTAGTTGCATTTAAACTCATAAGCCTTAAAGAAAATTTTATGGTAAACACATATTCATACAGTATTCATATTTATACTGAATTCTGTATTGGTATTTACATTGAATCCTGCATGCTAGAATGTAAATATTTTCTTTGGTGTCAATTATTTTGCTATAAGCAGGTAATTACAGCAAAACATTAATTAAATCAGAGTAACAGAGATACAGGGCTTTAATAAGAACAAAATGAAAAATCCAAACACTCAAATATAGCATTAAAAATGGCACAAGCTTTCTTTTAACCACTTTGGCCTTTGAGTTCTCTCGCAAGCTCCTCATATCTTCACCATCTGTGGTCCAACAGCTATGACATATATACACACTGACCTGATTTCTTTGAGAAAATAAAAATTGGTGCATTTATTAACCCTCTAAGCGCCTGTCTTTTTTTACATGAATATTTCAAACACTTGTGGCTTAAAAGATAGAGACGTATTGTAAATGAGAAAAATGTTGCGTATGACCTGAAGTTTATGTGGGGTATACATTTTCTCATCAGATTTGCATATTATGATGTCATGAAATGGTAGCCTCCTTACATTTCATTATATTCAGGAAACAGCTGATATTGAACTGAACTTCTTATATTTTTGTCATTTTATACTCATTTATAATGATCAGGAAAGAGGAAACCAACAATAAAACAGAAGAAAGTAGTAAAATATGGCTATATTATCATATCAAGATGTCATAAGACTGAAACAGACTGTGGTGACCCTACCACTAGTTGGCAGACATGTAGTACTTCGATTCAAGATAAAAATTTTGAGCAGAGAAATAGTGCACATGCCACTAAGCATTTTGGAATTTGTGGGGGAAAAAAGCCAATTTGGCATTTTTTTTCTCCTAAGTTATCTAAAATCCAAGATGCTTACACATACTGAGAACAGAAGGGTTCCCTCTCTCTGCTCCCACGTCAATGACACAAGGCTCAACCGCTTTTTACTCAAAACTATGAATTGGATGATGGCGAAATTTTCATCTTGAAAATTGTCTGTTAATTAGTGGCAGCAAATACATGTGCTATATTACACGATATTTGTAAATACAGTCTGTTTTAGTCATGAATACATCTGGCGCTTAAAGGGTTAAATCATAACCTCATCCCATCATATTTGTCTTGGCTGTTAGAAGTTCATTCACTTTTCATTCTGTACTGACAGGTTCGGCTTTCTTTATTGCCATTTATTAAGTGTGAAAAAATGTCTAAAGTCTCATAAAAATGTAAAGCATGGTTTATCTTTCTTCCAAGCAATACTGTACAC
This sequence comes from Ladigesia roloffi, assembly GCA_037577295.1. Classification (NCBI taxonomy): domain Eukaryota; kingdom Metazoa; phylum Chordata; class Actinopteri; order Characiformes; family Alestidae; genus Ladigesia; species Ladigesia roloffi. The sequence continues at coordinate 4,457 of JBBKCR010023680.1, read as the reverse complement.
TTACAATCATCATGTATTCCCTTCTACTACAGAAATGTAGAAGAGATTAGAGGATCAGAATCTACCCTGGCCCAAGATTCCTCTTCTAGTTTTTGAACTATGATAATTGAAGAATATGTAAGAAGAAGTGTTATAAGGTATATAGGCTGTGAAAGGTTGAATATTCACTCAGAGCAAGAACAGGATGTTCCATCTCAGGGATTTCTTTGATGGACTCATGCTTTTTCATTTTGCATGATGTGACCCAAATATTCACATCTTTGTGAACACGGTCGTGTTTTGTGAGGACACTGGTGTCGGCTCAGTTTGAGAGGTGTCTGGAGTAAGGTCTTATTTTAGTGGTACGGTATGCAAATTTGAAAAATGTGTTTGTAAGCAGGTCTAGCTTTGGGGGATTGTAGAGTTAGACCTGGTTTTGGGGGTTGGTTTAAACACAAAACTTTTTTGGGTCACTGTAGTAAAAACAAATTTATTTGGGTATAAATAACACAGTCTGGATAGACTGGTTTGGACTTGGGGGTAACTGGATTAGATCAAGACTTTTCAGGATCTGCAGGATAAGTAATTATCTGCAGGATCTATAGAGACAGGCTTTGATTTTGGGTACTCTAGACCAGGTCACAGTTTCATAGGTGTGTAGAAACAGGCCTTTCTTTTTCGGGCCAACCAAATTAGTCATGGATTCCTAAGTCTGCAGAAACCACCTTGTCCTTTAGGATAAACTTTCTAAAGTCCAGAATAAGTCATGATACCTGGGTTTGAAAGGAAAAGGCCTAGTTTTAGGGTCTTAAAAGAAGTCGCAATTTCAGGAGCCAGACCTGTCTGACATTTGGCTCTCCAGGTTCTTTGACGCCCAGCTTGAGTCAAGGTTTCTTGGTAATACTAGAGGCTGGCCTGTTTTTTGAGGTCTCCAGAATAAGTCATGGTTTCTGGGGCTCCTGGCTCCTCCCAGTCATGGTTTATGAAGTATGTAGAGACTGGCCAGGCTTTTGGGGTCTTAGGGATAATATGTAATCTGTAGTAGGGCTGCAACACTTCGTTTTCAATATTAATTATTATAGAGAGACCAATCCACGTTTTTCCAGTTCCGATCCGATTCCAATACATGACTGCCGATACCGATAAAATTAATCTTTTTTACTGTAATATCAGCATTATTTTAGCTGAAATTGGGGTGTTTGTTAGTAAGGTTACATCACAGATTAAATAAAGTACTAAGCATTTACTAGAAGAGCAAATATATACACAACTACATCGTTGAGGCATTCCAAAGGAATGTATTTGCACTTCACAAAAAGGTAGCAGCAACAGCCGTAAAATCAAAAACACAACAACCTTGGTTGAATCATTGAAATAGTTAAATAGTCTGTTTAAAATGTTGCATTTTTGGAAAATGTCGGGCGTCTGCTGCTGAAGCATCTCTTATTACAGCATCGAGTTTTAGTTCCCATGCAAGATGCGAAATGGGATATAGAGATTGGGGCTGTCTGACCCATATCTGATATCAAATTTATGGCTATATCAGAACTCGATACAAATATCATATCGGATCAGGCCCATCTCTATTAATTAGTAGTTGGAATCTTCACTGTTAATCCAAAAAAATCCAAAAGAAATAATTTGGTGGCATATGGTGGTAGTCATAATGGTTAGACTGTTGTTTAAATGGACTGGTAGTACATGGATTGACCAAATATATAAATAGTCATTAACTGCAGCCTTACATAGACTGCCTTGTCTTTCAAGGTCTCTTGAGTAAGTCCTGATTTCTGAGGTCTATGAAGAACAGCATTTTTGAAGCATCCTAAAAGCACAGATGTATCTTCAGGGAAGAGGCTATTTTAGCTTTTGGCGTCAGTTGCATCCTGGACGGCGATCATGAATTTTTTAGAAGTGTGGACTTGGCCAAACTGACTCGGCAGAAAATTATAAAATTAAAACATTAGAAATAAAGAACAGATGACTCAACTGGGGCCTAGAAAGACTGTCTGCTCAAATTGCTTCCATTTGGGCACCCAGCGAATCTTTTAAGGCACTTGTCAAGCTCGAGAACCTGCTGTAATGTTGTGTGAAACTTTGGACTCTTGCTGGGCCTGACATACGCAAACTTGCACGCCACAAACACCAGCTGTCCGAAGGCTTTTGCAATATTTTCACTGGCCTGTTAAACTGAGAATATGTATGCATCATCCTCCCTCAATTTTCTTTGCATTCTTTGTCCTCTCTAAAATCATACTATATGTAAAGTTAAAAAATCCGGAAGGTCAGATGGACATCAGTGCAAAAAGATTTTATCTGAATCAGAATCAGCAAACGTTAGTAATCCTGGAGGTAAATGCTTATGCAATTATTGTACAGACACAAGAAAATCAATATGACAGGGGTATTCAAGTAAAAGTCACAATTATTATGGTCCAATTATTACATTTCATCCAAAAGAAGGTCTGAAATGAAGTTCATAAGTCCATCTTATTTCTTATAGCCTTCCCCTATGCCCACATTTTCTTATGGTTTCCACAGTATCTACTGTTCATTTCCAATGCAGGAAATGAACTGAGTGCACAACAATTTTACCATAAATACAAGTAGTAAATAAATGTAAAAGTTACAAAAAGCATTTTTATTATGCATACCAATATGCTGTTAACTATTTGTTTTTTTCCTTGCATTGGGTTGGGTTTTGGGTCATTATCTACACGTAGTTTTGCGGGTCGGGTGGGACAGTTTGGATCTCCTGATTGGGCGGTTTGGGGCGAAAACACTATTACAGGTGATAATAAACTAAGTTGTGCTTGGGAGCCGAAAGAACTGGCTCTTCTTTTCAGAGAACTTCCCACACTATTAAACTAACGCATGAAGCTATTGTTGTATAAACTGGAGTAGCAGTGCCCACTGTCAATAAGCACGACCTTATGAAGTCTAAATAAATCCAATTAAAAATGACAGAGAAAATATTCTACACAAAATATACTGCGCTATGGACACTAATGCTGGGGTACAAATACGATACATAAGTAACTTACAGTTACATTTCTAGTAACATAAAGGATGCCTGTTAATGTAGGAATACGTATTATTAATATAATATTAATATAGTAGTGATTATATATATTACTATTACACAAAATTATACTATATTATCTCCAATGTCCTAAAATGCAAATGGAATGGTAATCACATAGTTAAATGAATGGATATAGTCTGTCATGACTGGTACTTGGAGACTATCCTGGGATACACACACACACGCCATTCACTCACACACTCACACCTATGGAATCCCTAATTCGCTTGATGTCTTTGGGATGTGGGGGGAACCAGGAGAACCTGGAGGAAACCCACAGTACTTCATAGAGAACACCAAATGCACTGGTAGACCACTCAAATATTTCTAGTCTCTAGAACTAGGATTAGAGAGATGTTCTAACTCATGAAACAAGTCCTGTAGATGTGCAGGATGTGGCGGGTTAATTCATGTTCATAGTCAGAGAGTGTCTAAAACATCCTAAAGGAATAGATGTTAAATCTACCTCACAGAACACATGTTTGTCATGATTACAAAATCATTGCATTTTCTCATTACCCAAGACCTGATAGCCACAACAAGGGACGTATGGAAAATAAAACATTCTTACAAACTGCAACATGTTTCTTTCAAACACTATACTTAAAATAATGCCTAAAAACATTTTTCTTCTGGGTCTCAGGAGGATCTCCTCCTAGCTGATGCTTGGCACTGGCCATGGTGACTTTAGCGACTTTAGATTTTCTAAACTTGGCAGGACACGTTTCTCATATTTGTTTCTTTTTTGTGGATCATTTTTAGCACTCTGTCAAGATGTGCAACTGTTCCCATTCCTGTTTTGTTCACATTGCTGGCATCTTCTGCTTTGGGCAGCCAAGAAATACTTATGTGCCAGATTCTATAGCCAGATTTTCTCTCTTTCTCTCTCTCTCTCTCTCTCTCTCTCTCTCTCTATTGCTCTCTCATGTCTTCCATCTCTGTCCCTCTCTCTCTCTCTCTCTCTCCTTTCTCTCTCTACATTTCTTTTTGTTTTTCTCTCCATCACATCCTTTCATTCTCCCTCTTTTTTCACGTTGTGCCAATCTCATTCCTATTACCATTTTTAATCTCTATCTATTTTTCTCCTGTTCTTTCTGGCATTTTTCTTTATTTTTTACTTTTTCATTGCTTCTCTCTCCTCCTTTCTAACTCTCTTTTTCATTTCATTATCTCACATATTTTCTGTGTCTTTCTTTCTCCATTTCTTTCTTTCTTACTCCATTACTCTGTATCATCCTCTCATTCTCCCTCTTTTTCCTTTGTTCCTCCCTCTTTCCTTTCTCTCATTTTGCTAAGTTACTCTGTCACTATTTCTTTTCCTTTCTTTCTTTCTTTCTTTCTTTCTTTCTTTCTTTCTTTCTTTCTTTCTTTCTTTCTTTCTTTCTTTCTTTCT
>JBBKCR010023655.1:0-11946 GCA_037577295.1 Ladigesia roloffi | reverse complement strand
ATGTTCCACAAACCTGGCTCGCCAGCATCTCAGCACAAAGCCTACTCACTTGAGGTTTTCAAACATAGTCTTCATTTAAAAAATATGTCTAAAAGACTCATTTCATCTCGTTCTAGTGAACTCAGTCTCGTGTCTCGTCTCATCTTGTGGGAAAAGCATCTCGTCACACCCCTAGCAGACACGTATCATTCCTTTCTAGTGACGCTACAGTATGAAGGAAAAAAAGCATGCACAGTTTCTTTTTTCGTCCCACCGAGACAGTTATGTCCAAGACCAAGACAAGACCGTGACCAAATGGAGTCGAGCCCGAGACAAGACCAAGACCAGAAAAATTTGGTCTCGAGACCATAAATAATAAATAATGAGACCATAAATAATAAATAATGTATTTCTTTACGATGTATTTCTTTAGGACATCCAGTGTGCTAAGGAAAGAATTATTAATCATCAGGTTGAATATTCACATATAGCACTATGGTTATAATGCACAAATACATGAACGTTTAATCATTTTAATAATTCACGATTTACATACAACCTGATCATGTGTTTTATCACTTGCAAAACTGAGCTGCACTGAATGAAAAGCAGGAAACGCAGGTTCTTGTTAAAACATGGGAGGAGGAAAAAAAACATTAGGAAAGTTCTGGCAGAGTCATCTGAAATGAAGGTAAAGTTTTATTAAGGTGGGGATAACTGTTAAATACATGCCTTTTGGGTTTATTATCTTCCTGACATTGAAACAGCACCACCCCTTCCAGACAACTAATGGAATGCAGAAACAGGACTAAATAGTCTTGGGAGGGTGCGTGTGCGTGTGCGTGTGCGTGTGCGTGCGCGTGCGTGCGCGTGCGTGTGCGTGTGCGTGTGCGTGTGCGTGTGCGTGTGTGTTTTTGCCTGAACTGCTTTTAGAATGAGGCACAATCAGAACAGAACTAGTGTTGCGTTCGTCAATGTAAATAATTATGACATATCGTTGTCAACAAAAATGTATCACATGACACATACGGGACACAACATAAATTCTGGTCATGTGACGATAACGAAATGAAATATATAAAGTAGTACTGTTGAGGTACAAGAACGAGACTAAATGTGGTTTACAAAATAAAAACTGCAAAAACAACACAGAATTCATTAAAATAATATTTGTGGGCATACATGCATGTACGTGTGTGTGAGTTCTGTTCTGATTAAACAAAGATAGCTAAAACTTTAAATGTGCGCAAATTAACAGTTTAGTACATTCTTAAAAAGAAGGAATGCACAGGTGATTACAGAATTCTTTATTTGGTGAAAACCCCTTCACAACAGCTACTCAGGTCAAATGCACTCATGAGAAGAACAACCATCTTTAAAAGCCTGTGCAGTTCTAGAATTCGTTCTAAGCAGCAACTAAATCTGGCAGAAATAAAGTCCTGGCAAAGCTAGGCTCCAGACACCAGATAATTATTGACTCCAAAAAATTTACATCTAAGTTTTACATCTAAGTATTACATTACATATATTTTATATTACATTGTCCAAATATTATATATATTAATTACATTAAAAATGTCACTTAATGAATGTGTGTATTAAATATATATTAGGGGTGGCAAAAGCAGCTGCTATTCGCATCTGTATTTGTAAAAAGGGAAAATTGAATCCCCGAATCTACTCCTGAACTGGAATGTGTGACATGAGGTAGGGGTGGAAGTAGAGTTTCTACACCTGAATGCGAGGGTGTCCTGGTGGGTGTACAGGGGGGGGGGGGGGGGAGTCTGTGACCAAGGGGGAACGGGGTTTCCAGAATACAAATATATTTTTAAATATTTGGCCAAATAACGTATTTATAAAAAACATATATTTGTGCATTTCTGGGAAAAAAAAGAAAAGAAAATTGGTATTAAAAAAATATATATATTTTTTTTTTTACAGTATTTACAAGAAATGTTGGAGCATACCAAAGAAAATAGTCTATACGATGGGTAATATCGTTTCTTTTTTCCAATCTAGCACTGCCAGACAGCAGTTCAGTGTAGCAAACCTGCATGAGGATGAGGGGGTGTGGTGAATGAAGCCCAGACATCACAATACCTAAACTATAGTGGAGGATATCTGCCTTGGAGTGAAACGGCAACTGCTTTGCCACATTAAAGTGGGGGTTTAAAACTTTTGTGTGTGTGTGTGTGTATACATACAGGAAACATCTTTTTATTAGAGAAAATTAAACCCAAAACATGCAAAAAAAAATTTCAATTTTTAATGTCAGAACACTCACCCAATGACACAACAGCCACGCTCTCAGGGAGGAAATGCAGCTTAAACTTGATCAGCAGATGCACCAATATGATGCAGATTCCTGACAGATAAAAAAAAGGGAAAATAAATTACCAAAAAAGGATCTAATCAAAGCTATTGGCCAATTTCACAACACATTTTAAGTTAATGTTTCTTAGATACGTTCATGCTTGTAAATTTAAATGATCTACATTCATTTCAACTGCAGCACTTGTTCCTAATGCATATAAAACATACCCTGCCTCAAGCTAAACCAATAAAGTGAGATCCCTTTTTTTAACATAAGCACTGGTTAATGCAGGTCATGTTAACACTGAAAATTAAACAGAGATGATTTTTATATGTTTTCAGTTTTTTTGAGCTTGGAACTTTGGAACTTATTTCAATTCATCAAAGAGGTGCCAACAATTAATTTCCAGCCTCTATTTTTAAAGGTTTTTTTTATTGTTTTTGTTCATTAACTTTTGATATATTATTAAAATATTCAGATTACACTACATTTTTTTAATTTGCATTTTTACTTATAATTTAGAGGGGGGACAACAATTTTGACCATGACTATACATATATCCACCCCATATATCCCCCTTTCGTTTATGCTCAAAATGTTTCATCACATACTGTAAGATATTTGCTATGGTTCTAAGCAGTGAGAGTTTAAACTGAACGTGAACAGCAATCGGTGTGTTCTGCAGAACAGGACTTTCAAGCTCTTGGCCTAATAGGCTGAACACGCCCAGTTCATCTAAAGTCCTGCTAGGTAGCAGTTGAGCTGATGAGTCAAAGCAGGAAGCTCTTTTACTGAATTACTGAAGCAAACATCATATCCCATCTGCTTAAGGGACAGCACTATGGAAATATGATTTGTTACATTAGGTTCACACAACATACCAATGACCAGCAGGCTGAAGAAAATGCTCATTCCACTGGACTGCTCCTCCTCCTGGGCCTTGACTCCCGTCTGCACAGGTAGGATGGGCTTGGGCGTGGGAGGGGGTAGGGTAGTAGCCTTGGCAAGAGGCGTGGTGACATAAAGTGTCTCATTAGTGGAATTTGAAGTGCTGTTGATTCTACAGACAAAGAGTCAGGGATCAGAGAAAAACAGAAAGGAATTCGGCCAGATAGCAGATTTCTTGCATAATTTACAAACATATTTTATCAGTCTTCCAAATCGTAGAGCAAAGCATATCACAGCAAATCAAAACGAATTACATTGTTATCAAATTAACTGATAATGTCACTGACAAAAACTGTACATTTTGTACAGTACACATTATAAAACGTATTGCCTTATCACTTCATTTATCATAATCTCTACCAGAATTGTCTATGCAGACATTTGTACAACCGTTTTATGCATCAGTGAGCATGACCAGTGCATTTACCAGTCACACTTAATAAAATAACTCTCCTAATTTGTCATGGGGGTTATGTTCCAAGAGCACCTGCATTTATGAAAATGCCTATTTTTATATTGTAAACCCTAAATATGTCTGCAAATATGCTTGCAAAACAATATTTATTTTACTGTAATTAATTCAATGCTGTTGTTTTGGTATAACCAGAGTAAATACAGTAATAAATGAATTTAACTTAGTGTTAAAAATACAAGGCTTTAACACAAGAACACTCAAGATGTTCCACGGGGGTAATTCTAGACTGTAGCGTGACAGGGCAGCAACCAATCAGCAGCAAGAAGAAATATATAACATTCTCGGATTGGCTACTTTCAAACCTCTCGCCTCTAAGTAAAGCTGACTGTGAGGTCCGTGCTTTGCATCCTGTCACAGTAAAACCTTTTCCCATTCATTTCATTTAGTCTACACAATGTGCCAAAGATAAGACAGATTGTCAGACAAGAGATAGTATTTTTGAACCTACAATGGGATTTAAATAAAATTAAATTAGGGGATGCTCCGGACTTTTGCAAAAACTTATTCTGCATCTTGGTTTCCAGTATCCTTATATAGACTGAATGGATTGTGGAGTTAATGATTATATTGAAATTTCAACAATATTTATATTCGTGAAGCTTTTTTAATTCCAGAGAATCGGAGCTACCTTCAAAAGGTCAGGAAATTACACTGAAGGCATCACATCAGCAATATGTGGCAGTATAATCACAATACTTAGCATTTGTCTCTATATTGTCACACAGCTCTAAATAATCGTTGTGGTGAATGGCAGCAGTGGATGATACAGTGACAGTGTGTTTAGCTGTGCATGCTAATGTACATTATTATTGTTGGTGTAGATGTCAAACTGTTGTAACATGACAGCCTTTTATGCTTGGGGTCAACTAGACCAACATATGGGCAAGAATGTTCTACAGTTCCATTCATGAGTGCAATGGCAATCTGTCCTGGGTACCTTTCATTGTTTACTAATACCCTATATGGACAAAAACATTGGGCCATATCTCTTAATTATTTTACTGATGGGTAATAGTGAGTTGTGTGGAAACACTTGAAAGGCCCTGCACGAAGCCCAGACTTCAACCTCATACACCATTCCCATGTATTAAAATGCAATGTCATTAAAGATCCCTGTTAGTGTAGTAGTCCCAATGAATTTGTCCTTATAGTGAATGTGCAATAATGACCCATGTTGAGTCCTGATTACTACATCACCTTTTCCTTTTTTATGGTTTTAAAATGCAGATAGATATTTCAATAAGGTAAACGTGGAATCGTAAGAGCAGGTTCAACAGGTCAGTGTATTCCAAGTCTGCATGTATAAACATGCTTAATGTGTTTTTGAAAAAAGAGGTTTCAGAACATGCAAACACATTAGCTTTAGCATTAGCTTCTGTACAAAAACATAAGGATAAACCGCTTGGGTAAACAGGCTCAGTGGAAAAGAGGAAAGACACACCTGCTCAGCTCGGTGTTCGCCTCTCCTTGAGGGGTCTCTGGGGGTTGAATTTGGGGGGTCTTTGAGGGGTCTCGGTTGTGTGTCTCCTCATTTTGCAGCTTCTCAGCTGCTCTCTTATCTGCCTGCTGACTCCCAACACACTCAGAGACCCACAGAATCAGCACACAGCACCACAAAGCTGTCCTGCTTAAACCCCTCATTCTCAAACCAAATGAGACCATTGACAAATCCAAAAATTAATCCAGTTTAGCTCCGTTCCCCTGCACGCCATGTTACTCTACGCAACTGCAGGAGCTCCACGTCATTCCTTCTTCCGCGATTTGGCAGTTGTAGTTTTAAAGAGACACCTACATTGTCCCTTACAAGGGAAAACTAAAAACACTTCGCAAAAAGGTATGTCATTTAGTACGTATCAGGTTAAAGCTGTCGAATTATTTAAATAATAAAGAGAGAGCGTAGAGAGTAAATCTCTCCAAAATCATTTGGGCTGTGAACGACATTTCCCATAAGGACACGTGCGCTGTGACGTAAGGCTCAATTCTGATTGGTATGAGATTTTTGGTCCGGCCCGGATTTGATAAAGGAGCTTCTAGATCAATCCAAAGTGAAATATGATGTTATACCCATTTAATGTACAGTACAGGCCAAAGGTTTGTACACGCCTTTTCATTCAATGTGTTTTCTTTATTTTCATGACCATTTACATTGGTAGATTCTCACTGAAGTCATCAAAACTATGAATGAACACATGTGGAGTTATGTACTTAACAGAAAAAAGGTGAAATAACTGAAAACATGTTTCATAATCTAGTTTCTTCACCCTATGCTCTGATTACTGCTTTGCACACTCTTGGCATTCTCTTGATGAGCTTCAAAAGGTAGTCACCTGAAATGGTTTTCACTTCACAGGTGTGCCTTATCAGGGTTAATCAGTGGAATTTCTTGCTTTATCAATGGGGTTGGGACCATCAGTTGTGTGCAGAAGTCAGGTTACTACACAGCCGACCGCCCTATTGGAGAACTGTTAAAATTCAAATTATGACAAGAAACAATCAGCTAACTAAAAAAATGAGTGGGCATCATTTCTTTTAGAAATGAATGTCAGTCAGTCTGGAAAATTGCAAAAACTTTAATTGTGTCCCCAAGAGGAGTCGCAAAAGCCATCAAGTGCTACAATGAAACTGGCACACATGAGGACAGACCCAGGAAAGGGTAGAATAACCTCTGCTTCTGAAGACAAGATCATCCAAGTCACCAGCTTCAGAAATCGCAAGTTATCAGCAGCTCAGATACGAGACCAGATAAATGCCAGACAGAATTCTAGCATTAGACGCATCTCTACAACAACTTTTAAGAGAAGACTGCACGAATCAGGTTTCATGGTCAAATAGATGCCAGGAATGCTGGGATTTATTCAGAATTGAAGGCACACTGAACCAGCATGGCTACCACAGCATCCTGCAGCGACATTTTCAACAGGACAATGACCCCAAACACACCTCCAGGCTGTGTAAGGGCTGTTTCACCAAGAAGGAGAGTGATGGAGTGCTGTGGCAGATGACCTGGCCTCCACAGTCACCGGACCTGAACTCAATTGAGATGGTTTGGGGTGAGCTGGACCACAGAGAGAAGGCAAAGGGGCCAACAAGTGCTAAACACCTCTGGGAACTCCTTCAAGGCTATTGGAAAACCATTTCAGTTGACTACCGCTTGAAGCTCATCGAGAGAATGCCAAGAGTGTGCAAAGCAGTAATCAGAGCAAAGTTAGAAGAAACTATAATATAAAACATGTTTTCAGTTATTTCATTTTTTGTTAAGTACATAACTCCACATGTGTTTTTGATGCCTTCCATGAGAATCTACCAAAGTAAATGGTCATGAAAATAAAAAACATTGAATGAGAAGGTGTGTCCAAATTTTGCCCTGTACTCTATGTATTTCATAAACTGCAGATTTGATTCTGAATTAACATTGAAAAGCTGTTGAATGAGCAACAATAAATTAAACTAAGTCAAATAAAGCAAATTATTTGAGATTTATCAGATGGATTTCACATGGAATGATCAGATTGCTATGTGCAAAATTAATACATTAATTCAAAAGTAGTGTGTAGTGAACCTTTATTTTAAAAGTATTGCACTATGAAAAATAACTCCAATAACATTTGTTTTGCAAAGGCATTTTTGTTATGACCAAATAATGGCTTGTCTGAATGAACTTTTGCGTACAACAAGCAGGTCTGTATGTGGCAAGAGTGCAGAAAAGGCTTCTTTCTCATCACCCTGCCATAGCTGTACCTTGTGCAATTTGCGGTGAATAATAGAACGATGTACAGGTACACCATCTGCAGCAAGATATTCGTGCATATATTTGGAGGTGGTCTGTGGGTTGTCTGTAACCATTCTCACAATCCTCTGCATATGCCACTCCTGTTTTTTCCTGCCAGACTGTGCCTGTGGCCTTCCATTTCCTGATTGAATTCCTTCACTTTTTTTTACATTCCTTACCCTAACATCTGAGATAGCTTTTTGTAGCCTTACCCTGAACGATGATCCTGAACAATATTTGTTTTCAGATCTTTTGAGAGTTGCTTTAAGGTCACCCTTCAGAGGAGAGTCTAAGAGAAGCCCAACATGCAACTGGCCACCTTAAATACCTTTTCTCATGATTGGACATGAGTGTCTATAACGTTCAAGGATTAACGAGCTAATCTAAGCAATTTGGTGTTGCAAGTAATCAGTATCAACAAGTTACATGCATTCAAATCAGCACAAGTACAAGAGTACCCATATGTTTCACAGCCAGTTTTTCACATTTTGTTTAATTTCATGCAACTAAATACTGCTTCACAAAAAATCTTTGTTCAGAAAACACTCCAGTACTCAGATGCTCCTAGGAAATGAAGAATACCACCATTATTATTTTTGTTATTGAAAGTTGAGCATATTATTATTCAGTTTGAACTTTTTCACATTTCCCCAATGCCATGTGATGTATCTATGGTTCTCATACGTCTACAGGTGTGATGTTCAGTTATGATTCCAAAGCACAGATAAGTTTTGTGAATATTATAAAATTCCAGAATACTGTTCTCTCATGTTAATTTAGTTTTTACCCAGTTTGTCGCCATTAAATTAGGAAAATAATTTCATGTGTAGTTTAAAAAAACTAAATTATTATATGTCTTCAAATGGTGTAAAACTGAACCCAATCATAAAAGGAGGGTAAAAATATAAAGAGTAGACTATATTAATGTAAAGAATTGAAAATACAGACTAGTAATATTACACAGCTCAGCTTTATTATCAATGTAATCACAACATTTTCAAGATACAGAAAGACAGTAAAGTCAAAACATGTATAGGTCATATGCAAAATGTGTCAAGGATATTAATGCATTGGTTGCTCGACAGTAATACAGCCTTATATATCCCAGAGAAGAAGGGCACAGAATATATTAGATATCTAGATAAATGAGAGCATGTGAGAGCACGTGCAATTTCAGGACTACATGCACAGTAAGCGGAGGATGAAGAGAGAAAGAGATTACATTCCTATGATGGTGCAAGAAAGACAGGCAGCAATCAAGTGATAGCAGTGCTGATTCAAAAGCGAAACATAAATAAACAAGTATTTTGTGCAATTTCCTGCTACAAATGCAGAGTGCATAACTTAATCAATTACCTGGTTATTAATGTGTTGCTATGTGGTTGCTATAATGCTCCATGTGGTTGCTCGGATCCTGCCATGGATGCTATTGTGTTGCAGGTTCTTGCTAAGATGTTGCTAGGTGGGTGCTATGGTGCTCCAGAATTTTGGTGTGGTAGCTGTAGATGTTCTGTTCTTTACTATGGTGTTGTTTGATGGTTGCTATGTTGTTCCAGGTGATTGCTAAGGTGTTGTTCATTGGTTGCTAAGGTGTCCTACATTCTGATGGGTGGTTTTATGTGCTTGCATATGTTGGATGCACAACTTTCCATCATTCATTCTCATTTTCTATAAATATTAATTATTCACTAAAGTGGCAGGTACCTGAAGGCTATCCTGGGGTCATTGGGCATGTGGCAGAGACTCACGATGGGCAAAATGGCATTCATTCTTAAGGGACGAAATCAGAGGAAAAATATTGTTGCATCAAGTGATAGTGCCAGGGGCGCTCCCAGGGTGGGGGTGGTTAGAATGATTCTAGGGGCCCAGCACTGACATGGGACTGATAATGTTGCCCAAAATTCTAATCTTTCATGGGGCCCAAGATTTCTGGCGATGCCCCTGGATAGAGCTGTATACAAGCACCCCATGCCCTGTCAAACATTGATGTCCTAGAAAACTGTGGTGTCCTTTCGTTGGAAAACATAATTGTGCCACTTACGCTGTTTTAAGCAGCATGGACTCCACAAGTGCTGATAGTCTCCAGGCCTTTTAAAGTAGTTTTCTACTTAGATTGAAAAAGTACATATATGCCTCTGAAAAGGGACTGTGGTATACTTTTAAAACTCACAGTTTTCTGACAGTGTGATACTCTTGTTAGAGTACTGAACAAGTTTTATGTCAAGCTGTGTACCTTAATTTAGTTATTTTTCAAAAGGTCTATTTGTATCTTTCCAGCTAAAGAACTCAAGTAGGAAAATAAAGTCTCAGCCTCCAACAAGGCAAATAGAGTGAGTACAAAAAATCACTACATTGAAAATGTTGCTGAGGATGTGCTCTTCACTGTGCCAGTGACATTTTTGGGACATTGTTGTGTGGTGGTGGCCTTCCTTACACATTGTGACTAAGCAAGACCGGAAGTTGACAAGCAAGACCAGAAGTATGTTTCATGCCTGCAAGCAATGATAAGCAGATTAAAATTAGCTAAGAAATTGCCAAAGCATTTTACAATGATTGCACTACCATATTATTTGATGAATGTGCAAAAAGAAGACCAGAAAGTCAGACAGATGATTTCGCAAACCTACTTGTTGCAATACGTTTCATCCGTTCTGAGCTGTTTCTAAATAAGTGACCTTTGCTTGTGAATTTAGCAATGAGCTTAATCCTAATTCACTTAATTCCTCTCTTTATCCCTGTCCACTTATATTTATTTATTTATTTATTTATTTATTAATTAAATGGTTATAAGAATGTCCCTTATATCCCATTTGTAAATATTAAGGATTGTTTCAGCAAATTATAACAGAGCTCATTTACATTAATCAGTCTTAAATGCATGGTAACAAATGCCTGTTTAATTCCAAGGGATGAATAAAATAAGGCAAATTTCATAAATGGTCCTGATTGGGGAAATAAGAACATGTAGGATGTGGGCCTTTTTTTACTACATTTTACTGGCTTACTGTTAAGCTATTTATGGTCTAAATGAACTAAGTGTGTAGCTACACCTTGGGCACAGTATCTGTTTATATCCTTTTAATAACTTTAGTTCAATTACTATTTCTTTATTGCATTTACAGTTTTATTCACAATCAAATGTGGACTTCTTATTGCTTTGGTAGGTATGACTAATGTGAACAATTGAGTGATTTTAATGTGATCTATTAAGTGCTTCTGTTCCTTTTTTATCCTTAAAGAACGTTTAAATATAAGAAGACCTCCGAAAAGAGATCAACCAAGGGAACATTTCAGATATGGATGCTAAAGGATGTTAAGAAACCAAACATGCAGTTTTGTCAATAATAAAACAATAAAATAAAGTGCAAATGTGTGTACGGGTGTAAAAGAGAGATTTTTCATTTATGTGTGTGTGTGCCACTCTATACATGTAATTTAACATGAACATTCAAATGTGTTATGCAGTCATCCCTCCTAGTAATCTCAGTTTCCTCTATATCATCATGGTTGTGATGGACACAGCCATCCCTACTGGTCTAAAGCAAAATAGATTCATTACAGTGGAGGTGAAAGGAAACAGAATTGTCACTGTGATAATGGTGGTAATGACAACAGAAATAGAGTTTTTGTTTACTAACCACAACCACCAGAAACGAGGTCCTGTTCCATGAAACAGGATTAAGGGAATGTCTGGCTTGTTTCAGGGGAAAGAAAGGGAAAGTAAGACAGAATTTCCCTTTATCGTGTTTCATGGAATGGGACCCTGGTCTTCTGGGTGTTTGTGTGTATATATAAAAGTCGATTCGGGTGTGTTTTTTCCCTCTCCCTGTGCACGTACTTGCAATCTCTGCCTCTGACTAGCTGATGCTGACACGTGTTTCATGACTTAGCCAATTATTATAGCCCTTCATAAAAAGGGCGTAACCCTTGGCACGAGTGGAATCTAAACACAAACCCACAACTAGACGAGAGACACTGCAGCAGTGTAGACATATGTGTTGCTGTTAGTAAAATCAGCATCACAAATTTAAAGGTGTCTTTTTTTTATCATTTGGCACAATGTTCCCATTCAGAGCTAAATATGTTTATAAAAAAACAGTGTTAGGTTTTGGTACCATAATTTGCCATAAAAGCCCCCAGTGATCCGGACAAAATCATGGGACAGCCAGGGGAAGTGAACGTTTTTCAGCGAATAACTCCGGATCGCCCATGGCTATTATGGCAACGAGGGGTCTTTAGAAAGGTGTCACCAAACCCGATCTAACTGTGAAGCTTCGATTTAGAGAGATATATATTTTATAATTAACATTTAAATTTAAGATAATTTAAGGCAAGTCCTCCATGTTGTTGAGAGGATATCACAGCAACAACTGTAATCACACGGTGTTACGAGCTGCGGCACGAGCCTTAGCCCGTAAGCTACCTCGGGTGAGGGGAAGGGAAGCAGGTCCAAACAGGTGC
>JBBKCR010023628.1:0-11948 GCA_037577295.1 Ladigesia roloffi | reverse complement strand
CGTATATATATATATATATATATATATATATATATATATATATATAAATGTAAATAATTCACATCACACATCATAATCAATATACCTTATAATCGAATTTGTCATTGAGAAAGTTCTTCCTCAGAGCGTCTGACAGGTAGAGCACCGTGGTGATGATGACGCTGGAAAGCAAGCAAGCCCATCAGTCAGTGCCAGTATTGCTGTGCTCAACCTTTATCTTACAGAACAGACAGCCTTGAAACCTAAACAGCAACCGCTGACAAGGGGCTCACTTGTTGGTGACGAGCCGCATGACCGACCAGTCTTTAGGAAACATCTCTGGCCGGATCAGGATCCGGAAGACGGTGAAAAGCTGCAGGAGAAAGTCCTGACAACAAAAAGGATAAAAGAACACATTAATGTTCACTTCTGAATACTGACTCAGAATTTTTCAAAGTGGGTATAATTGGCTGGATGTGGAGTTAAATATGAGCTGGGGTCTCACTCTCAGATCATCTTTGTTGGTGAAGCGCTGCAGGAGCTGCTGATAGTGCTTGTCTTTCATCTGTTTTAACAGAGCCAGTAAACACGCCACAAACTCCCCCTGGAACAAGATGGATGTTTTTCCCTTTTAAAGGCAGTGCAGTTTGTACTGTATATACAATCACACTGTGCAATCACTATAGTCAATTCAATGCAATCCTTATATAATACAATATCCCAAATCACTGATATGTTGTATCAGGATTGTGTCACTTTACTTTTGTATGAAATATCACCAGACATTTTCCCCGGGTTTGAGTTTCATGATGAATCAGCCAAAGGAAGCAGTAGTAACTTACACAGAAATTTGGGAATGTGGCTTAATTTCCTGTGAAGTTGTTTAATTGAATAAGCAAAGTTATGTCTGGTGAGAGATAATACACAGACACAAATTCTAATTCTTAGGATTTATTTACAAACATCTTTAAAGGCTTTCCAGTGCAGCATTAAGGTCATGTTTACAAGAGCAGTTCAGCTTCAGCCTGGGTAATACAGATGTTTTAATGGAACACACTAGGAAAATGCATGAGCAGTGTTAAAAGGCAGTATTAACACATCAACATCAGTTAAATGTATGTCCAGTACAAGTGCAAAGCACAGTCATAAACAAACAAGGCAAATATACTGAGCGTTTAGTTATGGCTGATGATCTACTACACAGCCTTGATATGTGAGGAACTTTGATTACATGAGGAACTCTGTGTAGGCAGTCTGAATATGGCACAGAACAGAGCCTCGGAATGTACAGAACTTTATGCTTGGAGCCTTTAGAAAAGTGGCACTGAGCAAAGCCTCAATAAGGCTGCCAGTCACAATGCAGTGCAACACACAGAGTGCGACCCAGCGTGTCACATCTAAAGAAAACCCTCTCACAATTCACCTGCTGCTCATGTAAAGCTGCTTTGAAGTATAAAAATGCTTTGACTGGTGCTCTATAATTAATGGGTCCTCAAGGACTTATGTCTGTCTGTTTTCCTGATTTTCCTTTTCGCTCTGTATTTTTTCTTTTTTTCTCCATCATGCGCAGTATCTCTCTCTTGCTCTAATTTCCTCGCTGCCTATTTCCCTCACCGTGACATCCTGAAATTGTAGACGCATTGTGGATCCGGTGGACTGGGGCCGGTTCGATATCTCCAGAATGCTCCTCAATAAAACGTCCATCAAACTGTCCACTATTAGGTCCACCTCCTCGGATATAGCGGGCTCCTACACACAAACACATACACACACACAAGCACACAGAGAGTAAAAATCAGTCCAGTGATGCACACTGCTGTCAAGTCACACTCAGAAGACAGAACAAATCATTAAAGAGGAAATCCTGAGATTTTTCGATATTTATCAAATTGATTAGATATTGGAGAAAGAGAACATTTTCAAAGCAGAAACGTTCACAGTCTTGATCAGAATCAGATGTCTAATGCCTTGTGTAACACGTCAATAAGTTATTATACATTAGTGGTTTTAAATACATTCAGTGAGTTTTCAGACAAATTTCAGCTGTAGGTTACAGTGTGTAGACTCACCCTAAATAAATTCACCACCAAGGTTTGCCTCAATATGCTCTTTTCACTCATTATTTATAGCTATTAAATATAAATTATGCAGAAATAGGTACAAATTGGTAACATTTTCTTTCATTTGTTCCCAGAGACCTAGGATATTATTGACCTAGGTTATTGGCTGGACTGGTTAATCAATCAGGGGCAGAACCAGAGCTATCATAAATGGAACTCACTGCAAAACAGGTAAATAAGATTAAATGGTCTGATAAGCTTTCTATAAGTAGGTGGAAATTGTTTTAATCTAATATAATTAGAAGGTTAATGTTGTTTTTTTTTTACCAATAGCTCATGTGCAAAGGTAGCTGTGGATTCTATATATCAACTGGCTACTTAATGGTCTTTGGCAGTGCGGTCCCTTCGTCTGAGTGTGTAGACGCCTGCTGTGCTGAGTGTTTTCTGACAGAGTGATAATGAGAGAATGTGAGGCAGGTGGTGCTGGAGCGCAGCACAGACCGACTGAGGAACAAGGCAGGCAGAGCTGATGCCTCTGGTTTAGAGGGACCCTGCTGAGAGTGCAACAGCCATTTAACACTTACACACACACACACACACACACACACACACACACACACACACACATATGTTCCCAGACATTGCTCCTCTCCTGGCAGATTAAGTGTTTGCATGATAAAGTCAGTTGATACCAACAGTGTACTGATATAAACACTAATGTGGTATCTTCACGTTCTTCATGGCTTTGAATGAGCTCTTGTTGCACTACAAGGGGTCTACTTGCCACTTATTTCAGCTACAAATATCATTACACTATAGAAATTTACCAATGCTGTTTTAAATATGACTATTATTTTGCTTTATTTAAAAATTATTAATTATATGTATTGCGCTCCCTAACCCTTGATTGGCCTGCCAAATTGCCAGCTAGTTACGTTTGTTTTCAGTGCTCTCTTTGATGCTAAGGAATTTATCTATATTAGATAAATGGCCAAAAACAACTTTGTACAGCAGGAAAGATCCAAAGCCTGGGCCATATAAGTGAAGTGGTTGTTCTTGAGTTTTCGAAAAGAAACAGTTATGATGGCCCTTTTTTACAATAATATTGCTGCTTCAAATTTGGTATAATTATACTAAATTCCAGTGTTCCACAGCCCGGCGCTATCTAACTGACTCAAGGTCAGAAAGGTTGGCCTCATCTAAATCAGTCTGCTGCAGATTGTTTCAAGCAAAGCGATGAAAGGGCAGACCCCTGACTTCTCTCTCTGCACCAAACGAGTCATTAGAGAGCCCAGTCTAATGTCTTAATGTCTCCTTGCCACTGAGTTAAATCAGTTTTCCTGACCAGCTCACTTCAGAGAGAATTAGAGTGGGTCTCTTGTGCAGAGTGCTGCACGCTAACTAAAAGGGTCTCACTCCATCCTGGTGTGTATTAGGAGGGTTTCTGTTTCTTAGAGGTTGCATCACTCTTCCTCAGACTGCCTCCATCCAGTTCAAAGGGATCTAACTTTCTCTCTCTGTCTCTCTCTCTCTGTCTCTCTCGCTCTCTCTGTCTCTCTCTCTCTCTCTCTGAGTGGTGCCTGTGTAGCTGAGCCGATGTCAGGTGTGTCAGGAGCTGCTGGATGACCTCACCGTGTCGTCTCTCTTGATGAGAGAGAGCATGCTGGTGAGGATGTGGCCACACATCACCAGATCCCTCTGGTCCTGCATGTGAGACTGTAACAAGCGCAAGACCACAGGAAGCAGGATACATCTCGACTCTAGAAAAAAACAAAAAACAAAAACACATACACGCACATTAAAGAGCAGTAATATAGGGGACATTTGTTTTTTATATTGAGAACAGCCTCAAACTTGTGCTTGTGTGGTTGCCATATAATCCATCAATTTTGTCTTATTGGGTATTATATTCTCACTTTCGATGTTGCCTGTCCCTGTACTGTGCTTTATGAGAGTAAAGACCTACCTAGCACACTAAATAAGGAGTGGGGGTTTAAAATTCGTCCTTAGAGGTCTGTCCGGCATTTTGAGACACATACAGTATAATAATCCTCTTTTTAAAAACCTACACGGCTAATGATGGTCTAATAGCATGTTGCTTTCAAACAGCACAATTTAAATTGGTGTCTGTTCTCTAGTTACTTTTAAAGCTTCAGTCTGCTTGTGTCAAGTATTTGGTTCCGTAATCCTTTTTTTAGTTCTGAAACATTAACAGAGCGTTTGCTCCTTAACTGTAATTAAATCAAATTGTAATTTTTATGATCTAATGAGGTAAGTGTGTTTTTGGATGAGACTATAACAAACTTATGTTGCACACAATGCGCACACACATACAGACCAGTGTCCTATTAATGTATGATACATTTATTTATCTATCTATCAATAAATATATAGTGTGTAAATGTATGTACAACTATTAGCCATCATTATACTAAAGTGGTTATGCACTGTGTGTGTACCAGGGTTAGTGTACAGCTGACTCTCGACAGTCTTGGCAATGCACTGCAGCTTGACAGCCTCTAGGGGGCAGTCTGCGTGAGTGGTGGTCGGCAGACTGCCCAGCGTGTCCCGCACAAAGGTGGCCACTTCTCTCACGGTGAACAACTTCAGCAGCTCCCCATAGACCACAGGAAATGTTCGCAAAAACACAGCCTGGGGAAACGTAGACATGAAAACTTATATTAAAAGACCTAATCTACACACAGGTACTCATATGAAGACATGCCAGTCTCAACTTTAAATGACATTAAATGCACAATTCAAGCATAAACACACTGACATGATGTCAACAGCCTCTTGACCCCTTCAAATCCCTAAGTGGTCTTATTAGTCCCAACAGAAAGCATAACTAAATAGTTACCTAACCCAGATTAGCCTAAAACTTTGACCTCACAAGAACAGAAAAGACTGGCCTCTAAACATTCATGTACGTAATCTAAACCTAACGGGTATGTAAATAACCAAAACAAATTGTGCTAATTTGGGTGCATTTTTTATATAAGGTGTATATGGTGTAAAAAGTGCTTTTGCCCACTGCAGTCTCCACCGCTCCCTTAGCCCAGTGAAGGCATCCAGAAAGCCGGAGAGTGGGCATGGGGCCGCGGAATAAAAGTGACAGTACGGCGGCGCTGGTTGCAGGGGCAAGGCAGTGTGCCAGGGATTAGCATGGATTAGAACGTCTGACCTGCATTCTTCAACTGCTATTGTATGGGGATTAAACCCACGTTTTTTGAGCAATGTCCCAAAACATGAGGCTCGAAGGGCCACATATGAGACCAGATTACCACCTGGAAATACAAGTATTTGCACTGACATTTAATCCAAGTCAAATAAAGCTGACCTGCGTGTACAGCAAATAAGACAAATTAAACAGAAGTGGAACAGAGACATACAGAGAGAAGTAGAGAATGAAAGAAATAAAGAGAGAGAAAAAACAAGACAGTAAGAAAGAGAGAATGAAAGAAAGAAAGAATGAAATAATCTTTCTTTTTTGCCATTTCTTCTCATTCTGTGGCATTTTTACAGATGCTCTCCTTTTCAGTTGTCCTTCTTTCCCATAATCCCCTGCTCGCTCCTCAGAAACTGTCCATGCTGCTTCCTTAATCCATCACATTATATTTACTGGAATTGTTCTTATGTGTCTTCGTGTTGTTGTAAGATCACAATATAAAGATTATAGAGTGAATTTGTCATGTATCAGGCCTTTGGGGGTTGGGGGGGATGTTACACTGTTCCTAACACACATCAGTAATTTAGAAGAAGAGGCTGGTGGAGTGTAGCCAGGATTATTGGTGGGTGTCTTCGGGCGCTTTTGTTTAGTAAAAGTCATCGTGCTGAGAGGCCTCCCTCAAACGCACCACACAATATGAATTATCTCACTTCTCAAGGGGCCTGTGACTGCAGAAATTCAATTAGAAACATTTCTCTTTCAAATAAACACTACATACAGTCGATGTGTTTCCGGAGGAGACAGCGCAGCTCGCTAAAATGGTAGCTCAAGGACCGACAAACTTAATTAGCTGCCCTGCTGACAAAAGGAAATGCAGTCAGGGGCCAAGCTGTGGGCGTTTCTGATTAAATAACCCATCAGTCACCAGATCTCGGAAGTGAAGCTGCAAAGGAGAAAAGAAGTTCCCAAGTATATTTTTCTCAAATAAACAAACAGTACTAATATATACAGAAAAGGTCATATTGTAGTATGTTCTCTGTACAGCATTTCTTTCCAGTTTATTTCCACCAGTAAAATGCATAATTTGACCAGGGATTATCAAACCTTCGCAGACAATTATAATAACGATTTGTCTCTATGATCTAGCGAATGCGAAATCTTCATCCTGCTCAGTGAGTTGGAGTAAGAGAGTGAGTGTATGAGGTACAAGTTAAATTCAATTTAAACCTTTAGAAGAAAAATATTAACATGGGTGTTCCACCCCTCACCTGTGTGTGTGTGATGGGGCTGGTTCCCTGGCCCTCCTGGGACAGGAAAAAGCGTATGGACATGAAGAGTTCGTGCATGCAGCAGCGAAACTCCTCCTCATTCTGACCACCTGTGGCCAGTGCAAAGAGCCGCCGCGACTGGACAATGTACTTAAAGATGTACTCTGTCGCCTAAGAAACCAACATCATTCAAATGATTAAAAAGACCTTTCAATTATGCAAATAATCAAATTATTTATTTTAATTATTTTGTGTACATTCCATGCATATCTTGCAATACTATTTGGCCCTTTATGGATATTCCTTTAGATCGATTGGATTATTTGTGATCTGTTAGTCAGCATTATTAATTAACCAGTTCCCCTAATGACAAAGTCCTTGAATATTCAGTATTGTCATTATAATTTACTGTATTTTTCTAGGTATGTTCCATCTAAGATAGGATATTTTGGACACCCCATAGGGATGCAGTGTTTCTATTATTGAAAAAATTGATACAGTTGCTGTTTTGTACTACTGTATTAGAAAAAGGTCAGTGAGCATTTTCAAAGTCTCCAAAGCTCAGAAGGTATTAGTACTAAATAAAAGCACTGTTAAGATTCCCACCTTGAGCACCTGCTGGATGTGCTCCTGGTGTTCGGCATCAATTATACGGTCCACATACCACTTCAGAACCTTTATCAGATCCCTAAACAGGAGACAATATTCTGTCAAGGTGAACACAAGGCATTCAAGCATGCAGTTAAGAATTAAGCCGTAATTGCATTCTTACTCAGCTGACACACACACAAGATAATTGCGCGAAGTGGTTTGTCAAGAAATGTCTGTTATCATGACTACCAGGCTGCACACATTTGCATCTTGACTGTCATTGGAGATGATACAGCCAGAGATACCAGAAAAAAAAGTCCAAAAAGAGTCACGGAGGAGTAAAAGGGATAAAAACAAGTTTATTATGCCCGGCTTAGACACAGCAAATGGAAATTAGTTAGCTCAAAAGAGCAACCAAACTGAAACTTTGTGTACCACAAGAAAATGAGTGTTTGTGTGTGCTAATTCATTGTATAATATAGGCAGTGAGAGAGTGTGGGAGGGTACGCAAGGCCCACCATGACCCTGTTAAATCCACAGTTATGCTGCAGTGCAGAAATGAAGGTTGAATTTAGTGTTGTGAAGCTGAAGTGAGTGAGAGGCAGCCTTTCACACTGGCTGGAGGGGGCATTGCTCCATTTAAATATACAAGAGGTGAGAAGCATTAGTGGTAAGAGCCTGACAGGAGGGCAGTAGTGAATTTCATTTCGTTTAATGGAGCGCCCATTGGAAAATTCTGCTACTGCCAGCAGTTAGCAGACAAGAGTGAAATATTTCCAGCGCCAGTAGTAGCATAAACTGACTGCTGACCTCTCAAAGTTCCAGTCACGTGTGTTCATGTTCCACAACAAATTAAAAAATAATGAAAACACTTAGAGATACTGGAGACTTCAAAACACTCCTTTGGATAAGTTGTGCCCTATTCAAGGACTGATATCACCATGTCAGTGTATACATGGCTGCTTTACATCCTTTTCACTACCAAGCAAGGAACAATGTGAGGCAAAAAAAAAACTTCTGACAAAAAATGAACAGTAAGGGAATTTAAAATTTAATTTGGCATCTTACTTCTGCTTTTGAATGAAAATAATAATGCTGCCCATGACTAAAATGCAGTTTTCAGCATGCAAAGAAAGAGAACTGCTGTGTGGGTTTTTTTGGCTTTTTGTTAACTATAGCAAATACTATGTAGATGCTCAGATCTTGCAGTTTGACGTTTTCCAGCTGGAGGAACATGTGTTTGCACCAACAACTGTCAAAAAGTGTTTCCCCCCAAAAGATTTCGAAAATGTTTTTTAATATACAGTATGATTCCCTTTAATTTTTGCCAATTACATTTTGATTTTGTAAATCAGCCCAAAATATCTATTTTCCAAAGAGGAGATGTGCCATTTTTGACCTTTCCCCTGTGGACATGATTCACATGCATGTTTAAGACCTAGATCCTGTGGGAGAGTAATCGGTGTGTATGTGTATGTGTGTGTGTGTATGTGTGTGTGTCTGTGTGTGTGTTGCATGTTTCTGTGTGTGTGATTGTGGGGGGTGGGGGCTGTAATGCATGTTCCTACGGAATTCTGTAGAGGGAACAGAATGAAGTGTCACACTGAGTCTCAGGCATGTGGTGCATGTTTTGGAACAAATTGTTCCTGTAACAGTCCTCGTGCAGGCAGGAGGTGGTGTGCAGGTGATAAATTCACACTTCACTGAATGGTCAAGCTGTTCCAGTACCACAGCTTCACAGCTTCAAACTTTTGAACTGTTTTGGGTTGGTGAGAACAGGTCTGGATAAATGTGTGTATACTAAACTATAGGCACTTAAACAAAGAAAACAAATGTTAATGATTCAGTTAAATGAGTGCAGATGTGCATACCTGTATGACAAAGCTCCTGCAAAATGACTCTCAATATAGGTGTCCATGACTGGTTTAAAGTGCTGGAATTTGCTGTCCTGGAGCAAGTTTATAATGTGCACCTGCATGCAAAAGCAATAAATAGTTTGCACTATAAAGAACGCCTCAGTTTTACGACTCTAGTCAAATTTTGGATTAACTACTGTGTGTAACGTGGATGCAACATAGATTTAATGCAAAGATAAAAAAAATAAAAAAAATGCATGAAAAACTGATATTTGCACACAGAGATTAAAGGAGTATTCAGCATAGTAACTACAGTGTGCTATGAGAACTTACAAAGTAAAATTATAGTATTATGCAAAAGTATTAAGCATCTGAGAAAATTATTAATTAATCAATTAATTTTATATGGAATATATATATATATATATATATATATATATATATATATATGTGCAAAAAAAATGTGTAGGATGCAGGATAAAGAATTGCAGGCAATTTAAGTACTGACAGTTATAGAGTGTGCTAGGGATGGAACTTGACAGCTGGAGTGCACTGAGGATTGAGGAACACGGCACACTGTCACCAGATGTGCTGTTAGAGATCTAACTTCCTGTGAATTCTGGCTCCACAATCATAATCCAGCACACCTGTTCCAGTGGTAGAAATCCTGACTGGATCAGATGTATTAGTGTTATGTAAGTGGGGGGAACTTTGCATGTTATATGCAGGTTGGAACACAACTCTGATCTCTAGGAGAAACGACTTATAATTTCTGTTTATACTATTAAGTCAATACTTTTCAAGTTGGTCCTCGAAGAACCTGCAGACACTACACATTTTCCTCTGTCCCAGCTCACAACAAACAGAGATACAGGAAAACTGTGGACCATCTGAGGATCCAAAAGGTCTGTTTTAATACCATCAAACCATTAACCAAGATACCATTCATTTTTAGATACCTTTAACTGCATTTCTGTTATTTTTTATTTGTTCTGTACAGTGAAGCCTGCATAAACACATTTAATGCCAATATAAATATTTATCATATGAATGTTTCCAAGACTGCGCAAGACTATTCTGTCAAGAGGCCAATTTGCATCCAATTAAATGCACAATTAAAACTTACGAGACAATCAAAGACTTTGAGTCCGTATCTTTGTGGGCTCTCGTCTAACATTCCAAAGAGAGTGTCCAGTGTATCCTGTAAGAACTTGGAAATAATGTTCAAATTTAGTCAGTAAACTAAAGCTTATATGTGAAAATAAACAAAACAAACAAACAGATATTTTAAAATAGATAGGATGGCTGAGTGCAGTGAAGTCTACCTTGACAATCTCAGAGCCATCGATCTCCTTCAGTTTGGTCAAGCTGTCACTGATCTTATCTGGGTGTGCTCTCCATTTCAGTAAGTCCAGCATATCACCTGTAGAGAGCAGCCAGTGCAGTAAAGGAATAAGCACAAACCCACCAGGAGATCACTTCAAGCAACTTACATTATCTCTACATATCAGAGCTATACCTGGTCCACCTTCTGGTCAAAAAATATTTTAAATGAGACAAATAGATCAGACTCCTGTCACAGTGTATGATGATCTGCACTCTCCTTTCAACACCAGGTTCAAAGCTTAATGGTCTTAACACAGAGCCTCAAGTTTATTGGGAATATCCATCTTGTACACTTAATTGGTCTTTTCATCAGGTATAGGGCTTGGGAATCGAAATCACAAATGAAATTTTCTTTCTCATCTCTTCCCTTGATTTTGAATGATGTGGTAGTCAATTGAATTAACACACTAATCAGCTCTGCCAATGTAGTTTGTGCGTCCTTGGACTGCAGATCAGGTGAAATCAAAGAGAAGAAAGTAAAAGGAAAATGTATTTTTTATTAGGCATTATTATCTGAACCAGCCTGAATTGACTACCACTGCCAAAACACTTAAGGCATCACATTCTCAAGCTCTATATACACCTATCATATAAGCCAGTTGTACAGGGTGTACAATCACATTAATAGTTTTATACTGTTTAAGGCAATCACTTCCTGATTGTGGGAATATTTTAATGGCCATGTATTTACTAATCAGGCGCGAATAAGGATGTGCCTTATCCTGTTATGCCTGATATATTCAATTCTATACACACACATACACACACCCAGAAAGACAAGGTAAGAAGTGTACCATTCTGAGTGAGTTTGGTGGAGCAGAGGAATGAGGTGATCCAGAATGACTCCTTGGTTCCTTTTACAGCTTGATTGTTGCCTGGTAGGTTGGCTTTGGAAAAGGGCAGTTTGAGGTAGCGGGAACAGTCCTGAAGGTTGGCATTCTCCTCACACTGGACAAAATACAACAGAAATATCAGCCTTTCAGTGAAACACCAGCACGGACAGCGCTCTGTGGTTTCAATTTATTCTTTATCTGAACCCTCTAGGGTAGCATTTCCCATCCGTGAACAGTTACTAGAGGGTATGAACCTCAACTCGGAATAAAAAAATCATGTAGTTCTAGTGTTTTACCTTAGTGATGATTTTTTTTTTTAAATAAATCACAGAATTACCTATTATAATTATATTATTACATGATTAATTAAATCCAGTTTGCTATGAGGGTCAATTAGGTTAACACTCTATTCTATTGCTTTCCAGTGTATTTTGTTTCCCTCCCGATTTTGTGCTCTAAGGAAGATAGATTAAGTTAATTGAATACTGATTCTAACCAAACAATAGAACACGGCACGATGCAGGCTACATCTCATTACCTACAAGCCATTAGCAAAGCAAAGACACCAAGGGCCCGATAATGCACACGGCGCGCCGTGCTTTCGTGCTATTTTGTGCAAGCACATCCTTCTTTTTTTCCGGCAGAAATGTACGTTGTCAAAATAGCAGATGGCGTTGCGCTGGGTAGGGCGTGTCCCTAAAAAGAAGGGGTGTGGTGAGGTGCATAGCACGAATTTGCTATTTTATGAGAAGTGAAAGTCATTTCGCCACTGACCAGAAAAAACCTGGTCTGTAATCATTCACGCA
>JBBKCR010023608.1:0-11948 GCA_037577295.1 Ladigesia roloffi | reverse complement strand
CACATACACACACACACACACACACACACACACACACACACACACACACACACACACACACATAAAATACACACTGTCAGGTAAGCAGCTGTAAGGAATAAGGAGGAATTCAAGGCCTACCAAACATGGTGGATCAGCGTGAATATGCTGCGATAAGAATGTGTGTGTGCATGTGTGTGTGCGTGTGTGTGCTAGCATTTCAGCTGTGTGTCACCTCCCTTTATCTGAGATTGTGCAAAGAAAAAAGCAAGGAAAAGCTGAAAGATGGAAGGCAGCCCACACACACGCACACATGCGCACACACACATATGGGCATCCCGGAAAACTTTGGCTCTAGTGGCAAATTATGTGTTTTGAGGTGTGAGATATGCACAGCAGTTTGCTAACGGCTAAAGCTAAAAACTAACTAGGCCTCAGGTAGCAGCAGTGCAGCTGCGTGACATTTTGCTGCCCCAGCTTCAGTCCAGTCACAATTTATTGTTGATGGCGGAAGGTAGAGGTAATTATTTGATACATATGGACCCAGGAGGGGGTGGGAAGGGGGATAGTCACTAGCCAGTCAATGTGCTTTCCTCTTGTTTGAAAAATGTGGTATTGTGATTCTGCACTGTAAATCCAGCAGCTATTAACAGTGCTCTGATCCAGTGGTGCATTCTCATATTTCATTTCAGTGACTAGTTAACAGACTGAGAGTTCTCCAGTCCAGTCGTGAGTGGGAATGGGACTTTGCTCAATGGCACCTTAGTGGTGCCCCTATGAGTCCTGAGATTTGAATCCATAACCTTCAGATTGTCACTGACCACCAGGCCACCAACTGCCCCACACTCATCTGAGACAGAGCATCAAGAGGGCAAATCTAGAACTGGACAAAGATTTTACAGATTGGTCTGTTTACAGTTAGTCATTTAACACTCTTCTCTTCAAGCAGATGGTTCTCAAAGGTTATACAATTTACGATTTAAAATGCCATCTACATAGGTTTAAATACATTTACTTAATGTTTCTCAAAGAAAAAAAAAAACAATGTTCAAATGGCCTGAATTAACAAATGAATATTTTCCTGCATTAAAAGGGGCTGATCAATGCCAGATTCTTTTGTACAATGGCAAAGACAAGAGAGTCGGTCTGAGAATTTCTGAAATGTTATTATCAAAAAACACAATTAAAAAGGCTCCAAAGCAATAGACAAACATCTTTAAATCCATGTTTCAACAGTTCGGAAAGTTATCAAGAGATTTCACTGTTATGAAACTGTCAAGACTCGTCCAGGATGTGAGATTAGTCTGTGAAGATTCATGCAATTTGTGGAAAAATGCCTACGATTTTTGGAAAGACAGCTAAAGAACTTCAGGCTGACGAGGAGTGGCAGATACCCCGTACCATTCGCCACACACTAAACCCAAGAGCTCCAGAGGTGTAAGCCAAGGAGGGAAACATTACTGAAAGAAATGTATTAATACTTATAGCCACATATGAACACACCACAGCATGAAATTCTTTCTCTGCATTTTTCTCCCTGCGTAGCATTGGACTGCCGCCAACAATTGGGCACCCAGGGTACCTCAGGCACAAGTGTACCTCAGTGGTGACAGTAACAGTTGGTATTTAAACCCCCAACCTTCTGATTGCAGGGCCAACACCGTAAACACTTGGCCACCCAACTGGCCATCTGATACACAAAAAGCTAATTTAGTGAAAACATTCACAAATAAGTTATTCTGTGATCCCTTTTTTTTTGAGAGATGAAATCTAAATTTAGCTCTTTGGGAATGCAGCACCTGAGTTTTTCTAATCAAATCCTGCCTGCAGTAAATGAGTCTACGGACTCATTGAACGTTTAAAAAAAATTAAGACAAATACCAAGGCACTTTAGAGCCAAATGTGTCCCCCAGTCACCCAAGATTGAGGTGATGGTCTTCTGTCTTTTAGCAGAACAGCGGATCAAAACACACATATAGCAATGCAAGAGAAAAGATTGACTGTTTTAAACTTTTCAAAAAGGGTGTCTGCAAACGTAAACTAAAATATAGCAATGGAAGAATGCCCGAAACTACAAGCAGGTATCTGTAAGATACTTCTAGGCATCCCAATGTAAGCCAAATGTAAACATTTAAAGGTCATTATTGCTGAAGATTCTGCAACCAAATACTCATGAAAGGCGCCAATATGAAGATAATCTGAACTGTGTACAAATAATTCATAGGTGCCAATAATTCTGACCTGGACTGTTGTTAATGTGAGGCAGTATGGGCTTGTTTGGAGGCCATGTTGCAGTTGTAAAGAGCCATAACTCATAACTCACACTATTTCTTATGGGCTATACAGCTACAGCCCCTGTGCAGTCATAACTGCTCTCATGTCACACCGTAATTATCACTGATCTACTAAGAGTGGGCCAGTCTGGCTGAGCCAGCTGTAATTTATATCTCATTTGCCCACCTCCTTCCCTCCCTCATTCCCTCTCTCTCTCTCTCTCTCTCTCTCTCTCTGTCTCTCTCTCTCTCTCTCTCTCTCTCTCTCTCTCTCTCTCTGTGTCTCTTTCTCCTTTCTCTCCCTGTGTGTCTCTTTCTCCTTTCTCTCCCCCTTCTCTCTCTCTCTCTCTCTCTCTCCATTGTAAGTAGTGATGTACAGCTGCTTTGGGATCTATTCTCCACTTGTAGCTCCTGGGCATCTAATACAGTGGCTCTTGGCTCTACAAGCCCAATATTTTACAGCTAGCATAGGCAGGGTTGGGAAAGTAAATTATATGTAACAAAATAATAATTGAAATTACATAAAACACTTTAGCCTAATCAGAATGCTGAAATGCAATTTAGTATCAACAGAAGAAAATGTGTATCTTAAATACAACTTCACTTGAGAGTTAAGGTCTTTTCTCATTGATTCAACCAAAAAACAAGAGAAATTATTAGTGCTGTTAGGCTGAGACCTCATCACTAATACTTTAGTCATATTAAACAAAGTTTATTTCTGACACTACGTACAGGTGATGCCATACTAAAACCAAAGAAATTATCGTTCCATGTTTGCAGGCATTGCAGGAAATCAGGCCCTGTTTTGTTCACCATATCTATAAATATATCCATTTTTACATGAGATCAGACTACAAAATAAAGTTTGTGACACAAGGTTTTAGATTTAACATTACAAAACACTAGACATAAAAACACATGAAATACTATTACTCTATGTATGGCCTCAAAACTGTTCAATTGGGGACTTTACCTCAAATGCCCAAGGTCCTGAGGATTGGGGGACATTGCTAGCCACAAATGGTTGACTGGTTAAATAAAGAAACTGAAAGGTGGCGCAGGGTGTAACATTGTTGCATTGTACCTCCGGGTTGTGAGTTAGAATCTAGGTCCTGTTATGGTGTTTGCGTGTTTTCCTTGTGGCCATGTAGGTTTCCCTTAGGGTCATAGGTTTCTCCCACAGTCCAAAGACTAAATTGACTGCAGGTGTGAAAGTGAAAACTTCACAGGAGATTTCTTATAATGGAATATAATGAAACTTATAAGTAGGGATGCACCGAAAGGATTTTTTGGGGCTGAAACCAAAAACAAAAAACTCCCTGGCCGAAAACTGAAACTGAAAACCAAAAGAAATTATTATTAAATTATTTTAAAAATGTTATCTGTTCAAAACTTTGAATATATTTATTTAGCATTCATGACATTTGGAATAAAATATTTTGCTTGGCCCTAATCATATCCAGTCTAAATGCAAGAAAGATTAAATATTATACATTTAAATCTCTTGTCTCATAGAACTACTGAATTAAAATGTAATATTTATCAAATTGCATTCAGAGCAAGTGCTTTAAAAACTAGTGAAAGATAAACAACATTCACTTTAGGCTTTAAACAAAAAAGTGTATCAAAACAAAGACTGAAATATATTAACTGTAATCGCTGGAAAAGTGACCATTATGCCATAAATGAACATACCACGCTCGAGGTGCTGTTGACGTCAAACTCTGCATTTCAACCATTCAACAAGTGAGAATCGAATGCCGCACTCCCTGATTACCGGTGAGTGCCCTAACCATTAGGCCCACAGCTCTGATCAAGTCATGGGGTTTGAAGGGCTTTTCTATGCTCTCTATACCGTGCATGGAAAGAATCCCCACATTGAGAAAAAACACCTTTCCACGTGACTCTTTCTTTGAAATATAGAAATGCGCAAGGGCTGCCCCCAAATAGTCGACTAAAAGAGGGCTTAGTCAAATACATTTTCATTAGTTGGTTAGTGGCAACAACAAAAAAATCACGCGAAATTACGCAATCAGGGGTTGCCCAGTCAGTGTATGACATCAAAGCAACGAGAGATCGGGAACTCGTGCCTCGCAAAGCGCACTTGTGGGAGATGTGTCTGGCTGAAGTATGTCAGGAAAAAAGTCAAAAGTGTGGGATCATCTTGAAAAGTAAGTAGTAACGTTACCCACCTCACATGGCCCCTCGTTTTATCAATAAGGATATAAACACATTTGTACTGTTAAGTTAAATCATATTCATGGTTTTTGACATGCATTTGTCTCTAGGCTCATCCACAATATAGCATGATGCGTCCAGCGCGTCGGTGGGCGTGAGTGAGCTGCGAGGCGCCACCACAAGCAGCCCCGGTCGGCTGAGAGAAGAGAGTCTCAATCCCCCTCCGCTTGGAGCACGACTTTCTAGCGTGTCTCCCGGTACAAAAGGCAAATCTTTACATTTACATTTACCAGACGCTTTTAATCCAAAGCGACTTCCATTCCTAACTACAGGGGACAGTCTCCCTGAAGCAACTTGGGGTTAAGGGTCTTGATCAGGGACCCAGTGGTGGTGCTGGGGGTAGGATTCAAACCCAGGACCTCATGGTCCAGAGGCAAGTATCCTAACCACTGAGCTACCTCTTCCCCTTCAGATTCAAAATCGGCGAATATCATTCGCAGGATATCGTCAAAGGACACCTTTTTATTAGCCATTTGGCGTTTTTTTCACAAATCCCACCCGCTTACGGTACTCGCTCACTGAGAACAGAAGTGCTTCCTTTCTGCCCCCGCGCCACGACACAAGGCTCGTTTAAACCGCTTTTTTTTCACAAAACTTTGAATAGGACGATGGTGAGATTTTCGTCTTGAATCAAAGTACTACTAGTGCTAGGGAATACAAATGCTACATTAAATGAAATTTGTAATTACAGTCTGTTTTAGTCATGATGACGTCTTGTCGCAATCCTGCGACTTTGGCGCATAAAGGGTTATTAATATCATAAATGAAAGATTATTCGTCTAATCGCTAAAATGCAGGAGTTTTAGTTGACTAGGACTATCTTTAAAAATGCGCCCCACAGTAGACATGCTGACTCTAATCCAATCTGACCTGTGGTGGATGTGGTTGCATCATCTGCTTCATGATTGCGTCATCGCAGTTTCGGATTAAAAAAAATTCAGCCGAAACCAAAAATGCATTTATTGCCATTTTTGGGCCAAAAATTTCGGTGGCCGAATTTTCGGTGCATGCCAACTTATAAGAGAATAAAATGAGAATTTTACAGAGTAATTATGGATCATTTGAGGTGCTCCATTTATCCTGAACTGTTAGCACAATGCAAAAAGCAATGGAGATACAAGGGTTTGTGCGAATAGCAACAACTTGTATGATGGCTCAAAACAGGGGTCACCAATTTGGTACCCGCAGGCACCAGGCTGCCCTCAAGGACCACATGAGTAACCAAGGGACTGGTCCAAAATATGGCACAACTCACCGGTGAGCAACATCTAACATGTATTTTTATCTTGTTGCTCTTCGTCTTTAATTGCATTTGCATGTATATCCATTTGAAAATGACAATCTCTAAAGACAGCATTTAATATGTTTATTATACATGAACTTTAGGTAAACTCTGTACTAGTGTATTAAACTGATAGCCTGTGAAGGAGCTCTCAGTTTCAAAAAGTTTGGTGACTGCTGGGTCAAAATATGATATAAATTTAATCCTTTATATTATCTTTTTAATCATTAGTAGTCTTTATGGTTGTAATTATTACTGGACTCATCATGTGTCTCAATTCCACAAGAGTATCTAACATTAACCCTCATAATGTCCTCCCGATTTACATACTCCTGTGGTCCTCAGGGGTCAAAAATGACCCCACTTCATTTGTGTGTTTTTAAAGTATAAAGTATTAATTGTCAATCGAATCAGTTTTACACCTTAGTTTAACTGGGTCTCGGTGAATGTAAACTTTGATGAGAACCGAGCCCTGTTCATTTTTGATACTAGTGCAGGGGGGAGTTCGGGCTTACTTCTCCGTACTGTTCCCACCATGTACAGCTTTCTTCTCAGTAGTTGCAAGCCGAGGTCATATGATGTTAGGAATTGTTACAGGTGATTGTTTGTGAGTGTGTGTGTGTGTGTGTGTGTGTGTGTGTGTGTGTGTAAGGTGTCAACCATTGATTGACCCCTACATCAAAGATCCAATGTCAGACATCCAAGATCAAACATCCAAGATCAAAAATGTTTTGGAAAGGAGTAGGGCAGTGGTCAACTACATTTGTGAGACTGTGAGGGCCAGATGCTCTCCTAAAATAAAATACAATAATATTGTATCTTAAGTAATATTTTATTATTTTATATATTCCTTTTCCTTCCAAATGACTGTTATTTTTTAGCTTTTGCAAAGTTAATAGACTCATTTTACCTGTACTGCAGCAAGCCAATAGACTGCGAAATTTTATGTTACTTATATGTGAGGCTCTAATGCTTAGCATCACTGTCACATGCGTGGTTGGAACAAAGATTTGCGCCGAAGCATCCGTTTTGGCTTCCTTATATATACACACATATCAGTCTTAACTCGGTACATCTGAAAGTAATTTCCATGTGCTAGTGTTGCACTTAGAACCCAGGAGTGCGGCGCCGGCACCGGGACCAGCAGATTATTGAAAGACTGAAGGCTTGTTCCTTATGATTTAGAAAAAAAAGAAACATAGGAACACATTTCCCTGCTCACTAGGCTATTTATGATTCAGTAATATCAGAGAAATCTTAATATAAGGAGAACTCCCACTCTCAGGACACTTCCGCAGGCAAGTGCAGAATTTAGCCATTGACATCCATTTATTTTCCATCGGGGGGCCGGATGGAGCGCACTGGTGGGCGTCATGTGGCCTGCGGGCCACCAGTTGATGATCACTGGAGTATGGTGTTTACCCTATTGCCCCACTTTGTACTGAGGGGTCAGTTTTGTCCCTGAGTACAACAGGTATTATAAAAGCCAATAAAATATATTAATAAATAAATTAAATTACTTAAAACTTATCACAGTCATGCATAGCATAGTACTAACTTCTGTTAACTTCTGTTATTTATTATTTATTTTCAGACCATTTGATGAATAAAAAAAACATTTTTAATAGTAAAAGATTTGTTTTCGTGTGAAAAATGACCCGAGGACAACACAAGAGTTAAACTGACCTGGCAATAAAATCTGAATTGTTGGCATGGATGTCATTAGCTTTGTCATTTTTACAGAAAACTAAATTAGATCTATTAGCTTTGTAGCTCCCGTACAAAAAAAAAAAAGATTAAATTAGATTTTTCCCCAAAATGTTTTTTCATTGGTTGCATGCCACTGTAAACAGATGTATGTGTGTGTGCACTCTTCGCACGTTTAATGAATCTGCTCATTTCTCCATTCCGTCTCTCACCTCCTGCTCTGTGCCGAAGGAGAAGAAAAAGATGAGGTGAGGGGAGAGGTGGAAATACGGAGGCAGGCAATCAGTTTTTCTCTTTGCGGCCGCCGGAGCGGGAGATGTGTCACCTGCAGACAGAACCCCATTTCCTGCGATTAAGTCCTCCAAAAATATTCCATTTGTCAGTGTCA
The DNA here is from genome assembly GCA_037577295.1 of Ladigesia roloffi. NCBI lineage: Eukaryota > Metazoa > Chordata > Actinopteri > Characiformes > Alestidae > Ladigesia > Ladigesia roloffi. Next base: position 4,081 of record JBBKCR010023608.1, on the reverse strand, counting down.
CGGACCCCAGACGCCGCCACTCAGCTGGAACTGTTGACTCTCCGATTTACATCAGACACTGACAACATCATCTCTCTGATAATGTCCTTCGGCCTGATGGGAGTCATTCTCCCTCTCTCTCTCTGGTTATCCGTTTCTCCCCTTTCCTCTGTTTTGCCTCTTTTCCATCCATGTCATTCTCTCTATCTCTCTCACTGCCTCTATCCCACGCTTTCTCTCTCTCTTCCCTCTCCCCCTCTGTCATTTTTCTCTATCCTTTCTTCTGTCATTGTCCTAATCTCTTTTATTTAGTTCTATGTTTATTCTCTTTTTCTGAGTATCTCATTCACTTTGGTTTGAATTTGAATTTTTTTTTTCCTCATCAATCTTTACCTCCCTTTTTCTCCATTTCTCTCTCTCTCTCTCTCTCTCCCTCTCTCTCTCTATCTCTCTGTCTCTCCTTGTTGTCTGAACATGACCAATGACATTATATTTAGTTATTTGGGAAACAGCTCAAACCTCCATTAGAACAGTATTGCTTACTTTGGATATATACTACCATTTGAAAAATCGTCACATTTGTGTGTTACTCACTTAATATTTCCTAAAAATACACTCAGTGCCTTCATTAGCCACCACTACATGCATGGAAACACATTCTATTACTTCCCTCCATTTTCTTTTTGATTGGTCCTCTTTCTCACACATTTCTTGTCTGATTCTCTTTTAAATAGAGGAACAAAAGACTATTTCTGTAGCACATTTTTGTTTCAAAGGAACAAAGGGCAATGAATAATTTTTTTAATTTATAAAGAAGATAACTTTTTAATTAAAAAAACTATCCAGGTTGCCACGAAAGGTTGAGGTAGATGAACAAACTATACATTAACAAAATCAACTAATATTTTACATAACAATATCAAATAACATGTATAACACTCATGAACTCACTGTTAGATGTTGCATGAGCTTAAATTTTGAATTCAGGTCATTTTGAACATCTTGGGTTTTTTTTTTTACTTTAAAAGAACAGTTACATTTAAACCAGATCCCTCTGGTTCTAGTTCACCTGCTTAAAATCCTAGTTATATAGTACGTCTTATTCAATCAGTGCCTTCTCAGTGGGCGCTTCTGCTTTGGTTTGTGAGCCTTTGTTTCTGTTATTTATCACGCCTGTATCACATTCTACTTCAGTTCAAATTCACAGGAGCTGAAAGACCCCTGCAGGTCTGTTCTGTGTAGATATGTCCTGGTGTCATTAGGTCTAACATATTTGTCAGTATGTTCTTGAAGCAGGCTAAAATGTGAATTAATTTAGAGCTCCTCTGCCCCTCTGTTTCTTCTCTCCTTTTATTAATTCCATTTCTGTGCTGTGCCTTTGTCGCCTGTGTGATTTAAGGAGGAGTGAGTTTTCAATCTTCTCGCCATTTTCACAATCATCACTTTAAACAAGCCCATTAGCTTGTTGAAAGAGAGAGAGAGAGAGAGAAATAAAGAAAGAAGGAGAAAGGAATAGAACATTGCAAAATACAGAATGAAATATAGAGGGAAAATGAGAGAAAAGAGAGAAGGGGTTAGGAAAAGGGAGAGATAGAGAGGGAAACACCAGAGGGACGGACAAAAATTATTTTCATTCCCAAAGTTGAAAATAACAGAAAAAGGAGGAGTGCTGATATATTAATAGGAGTCTGTTACAATCTCTCTTTCCATCCCTCCCTCCCTCCCTCCCTCCCTCCCTCTCTCTCTCTCTCTCTCTCTCTCTCTGCCCTGCTCGATCCCAACAGGTACGGTGTGTGTGTGTGGTATAACTTGATGACTGGACTCAATCCCCTGTGACAGTTTTGATTTGATGTCACTGGTGAGGTCTCGCTGTTTGTCTGGGCAGTTAAGAGGTAATTGTGTGACATCTGAAGGGGGGTGGGGGGGCTTTTTCTGATAGAGCTGATGAACCGAGCACAAGGTGGAAGTGCGAGGCCGTTATTAATGACATCTATTTTCCCCCCAGTGTTCTGCGTGTGTGTGCGAGGTGTGGTGTGTGTGTATATATGTGTGTGTATGTGACTGATGGAAGGAGACAGTATGTGGGCTCCAGGGAAATCCTGCAAAACGTATGACACAGGACTCTGTACTCAGGTCCTTCTGTGCTGCTTTGTACAGCTGTCTCTACTCATGTTTTATTGACAAGGTTATTCAAGTTTTTTTTTAAATACATTATATAATGTGATATTATCACAGGAGGAGCATTTTTAGACACAACACAACGTGTGGAGCCTGAAAGTCCCTCATTAAAATGATTAATTGTGCTTATTATGACCAGGGACATGACCTAACAAGATTTTTGATATCAAGTTTACCTTCAGCATGGGAAAGCCATTACATGCGCTATTGTATAGGTCTGCTTATAAAGGCTGCAGCTTGATAAGAGAGGATGAAACATTTAAAAGCTCACCAGAAGCAGAGCTGGGCAAATATTTTGCACCCTGGAATGTTTTGAGAGGACTTTAATCCAGCAGCTTCTCTTGGATAAAAAATTCTGTCCATCTTTTGTGACTTTCAAGATTTGCCCAAATTAAAACTCCAGTAAAGATGTTGATGTTGCACATGTCAATATACAGAAACGAAAAGAAGCTTACATTATTCAAATATCTGAAAGTTTAATGGAAAGACGGTGATACCACTTTAAAAATCTGCTAGTATAGAAAAAAAGGCAAAATGTCAGAAAAATATTTATTTTAGAGAAATAAAGACTTTGAAATGGGCCTGTAAAGCCATACGAACTGACATCAGCCAATGAAATAATTCACTGAATCATTGTTAATGAAGAGAGAACTTTTTTTATCTCGCAGGAAATTGCTTATGCACCGACACAAAGGCACAGAGACAAGAATAATAAAATATAAAGTCTAAATAAATTGAATAAATACTCTGCAGAAAAAACTAAACTCCACAAGAAATACTCTATGCTGTATACACAAATATATCAAATGTGTAAATGAATAATAACAATATTGGTCTTTAAGAATGTAATTTTGCAGAGCTATATAAGCAAGGCTGAAATGATATGAAGACTAATGATATTCAGATTAAAGACTGTTGCATATAATGACAGTGATTTAAACCCAGTAAAAATACTTTAGAAAAATGGTACATTCAGCAAATTAACAGAATTTTGTGCATTAAAATATTTTACTTAGACAACCAGCCCGTTTGATAAGGATGACTCATATGGCTCCACATACATTTACATTTATGGCATTTAGCAGACACCTTTTATCCAAAGCAACTTCCATTTCCTAACTACAGGGGACAGTCTCCCTGGAGCAACTTGGGGTTAAAGGTCTTGCTCAGGGACCCAGTTGTGGTGCTGGGGGTAGGATTCGAACCCAGGACCTCATGGTCCAGAGGCAAGTGTCTTAACCACTGAGCTACCTCCACTCCATACATACAGAAGTTTGTCATCAATGTTTCTTCTTCTATTATATATAATATATATTTATGCCTTAATTAGATTAATTAATCACAGAAAAAATAACACGTTAATAATTTTAACGCAATTAACGCTTTACATCATCTTCCCATTCAAAGTTTCCTATAAACAGCAGGAGCAGCGAGTCCCAGATCACTGCTGCGTGCGCAGTCAGAGAGTGCAGTTCAGTTCACAGCGCACAAGTAAGCGTGTGAGTTGTGGAAGAAACAAAATGGCTAATAAACAGCTGCCCGTGATGTCTTGTGAATGTTTTTTACCGATTCTGACTCTGAAGGGGAATAATTTGCCTTTTGAAAAAGAAGTTTGCACTTCAACTTTGGAGCACAGCTGCACGGCCATGCAAGACGAAAGTGATCACAAAGCACAAACACATGCCCATCAGGAAAGTGTGTGGAAGTGTTGAAGAGGGGAAAATTGGGCTGGAAGTAGCCGCATTAGCTTTCTCCACCCAGACCTCCAGAGGGACGAAGTCTCAGCGCTGTGGCCGGAGTGTGTGAGAGAGCTGGGAGCAGTGTTGTTTTCGTCAACGATGACGATAACGAAATCATTTCGTTGACGCCACTTTTTTTCATGACAATAACGAGACGGTGACGAGATAAACACTGCTCTTTGATG
>JBBKCR010023598.1:0-11949 GCA_037577295.1 Ladigesia roloffi | reverse complement strand
AACGTCATATCCGGAGCTGCCACTGCAGCAGCAAAACTTAAAATCACAGGACAGTAAATGTTTCTACCCCTTCTCCCCCCACTTACCCTCAAAAAACTTATTATCCACTGACCTGGACATTGCATGACCACAGACACCTCTTTCACCTCGTGCAGGGTCAGGATGAGCTCGCGCCAGCTGAACAGGGGTCTCGGTTCTGCCGGGCTTGTGCATTCCACGAACCTCCGGATCTGCTCGTCGTCCAGTGTCACGTCCCAAATGTTGACGTCCGTGATGTTGCCTACAAACGGCTCTGTGAAGTTCCCTCCAAACGTGTCCTGGTCCTGTCCCAGAATGAAAATCCCGTTGCCGTGAATGTCCCGGGCGGACTCGCGCACCACAGCCCAGTCCCCCCTCTCCCCGTCCACGTACACCGCCCAGAACCCGTCACTCTTGCGCCATGTGACGCATACATGGTGCCAACGTGCGTCATTTGGGATAGAGGCCCGGTACGCGTGGTGCTTTCCGTGCACGATCAGAGCCAGCAGCACGCGCATCTTCGCCTCATTGGGGCGCGCGCGCAGCTGGAACTCGTTGGTGAGCTTGCGTGTCGCGTACGAGAAGAGCGCTGACACTGTCCCGTGACGAGCATCAAACTGGACACGTGCGCACACACTCACGGCTGCTAGCGATGGGAAAGAGGCGCGCGCCCGAGCATGACCGTCCCCAGACTCTCCGGAGAAAGACAAAGTAGAGAGGACCATACCTGTGAGAGAAAGAGAGAAACCGGACACGATAACAGTTAGAACACTATAGACACAAAACTACATCAGCCACAGGAACACAAAACCACAAAGCAAAATACAGTGCTATTTATTCCTTACGCGACAGAGCATTGTAGCATTGTAGCACAGTGACTGAACAGAAAACAAAGAAAAACTTAAACACAGTACAGACTCACACATGCACACATTTTGGCCAGATGGGCCGCAACAAGAAATCCTGGGTCCTTACAGAGAAAAGAGTGTGCGCACAGTGCAAAAACAACACGGTGGAGACAAGAGCTGCACTTCCTAATGCTGTGTGACAAACTCAGTCGCGTTCAGGAATAAAATTAAAATCAAATCAAGCTAAGACAAGAAATTATTTTTATTATTAATCTTTTTAGTATTATCTGGGGTATACTTACTGAGATTATTAGTTATTAATATTACAACAGAATTATCATTGGCACTACTGACACTTAACCACCTAATTCTAGTTCCTACCTCTCCTTAAACCTGCTGCTGTTTTTCATTATTATTATATGTATCTATTCATGCTGTCTCATTTTTTTTATTTAATTGTATTTTAAATGTACATTCTTGTTAAATCTTTAATAGTTTCATTCATTTCATTTTAATACTTTGGCAATAATGTACATGTTCATGGTATGCCATTAAAGCTCTGAGTTTAATTGAGAAAGGCAATGATGGGGAGGGGGGTAGAATAAGAAAGATAGAGAAACAGAGAGAGAGAGAGAGAGAGAGAAATGGGGAGGTGAGAGATAGAGAAAGAGAGCAAATAATACACCCAAATAAACACGCGCGCACACACTCATGGCTGCTAGCAATGGGAAAGAGGTGCGCCTTTCTGTCTCCTGGTTCAAACAATTATGTAGTAAGCTATTGTTTATTTTTTATGTATTTATTTAACTTAAATGTAAACAGTATTACTACTCTTACTATTTGCAAATGTATTTGTATATTCTATTTCATTTTATTTTACTTAAATTATTGTATCTTATTTTCTTATTTTCTACTGTTTGTGCAATACTTCTTGTACAACATGTTCAATTCCTTGTGGTTTTGGTGCAACACCTGCAATTTTTGGGATGAAAGATGAATGTGAGCAATAAGCAATCATAATTCCTTTTAAAGGTTTATCTATAAAAATATATTCACATACACACACAAATGTCGGCCTGCTTCACTACACAATTTTGCGCTGTTTACACAGTGTGCTGTGACATGTTCACTTATGGCAGAATGGTCACCTTACACTTCACTTGTATTATTTTTATAGTTTACTTTTCATATTACACTGTTGTATAGATGTAATTCTGTAGTAGCAATGCATCTTATCTTTTGTTAAATCTTTTATTATTTCATTTCAATGCTTTGGAAATACCGTACATGCTCACAGCCATGCCAAAAAAGCTCACTGAAAAATTGCAAATTGAACTGAGAGAGACAGAGAAATAGAGAGAGTGAGAGACAGAAAGAGAGAGAGAACTTAACATTTTTCACAGGAGGATTTAATGGAACCAGATGTCTGAAGCCTCTAAAACTCCCACTTTTACATTTATTGCATTAAAATATACTTTTTGAGACACTGTTTTACAATAACTTAGAAACGGTGCCCTAAAATTAAGGTTTAAATATAGTACTTAAGAAAGTAATTTTGTCCTCATTGGTGGTGGTGATGAGAATTAGGCAGAGTGAGCTCTGAATTAATTTAGGTTCTGTGGTCATTGAGGCTTATGTTCCTATTTCTTTTTTTCTCCAAAGAAAATCTGGCTTTGTCATCCCTGCACACAAGAAAAAATCCTGGCGGATCTCATTCATGGTTCCCAGCTTGTGAAATGAGCTGCCAAATGTGACCAGAGCAGCAGAATCCCTCTCAGAATCTTTAGGGACCTCCTAAAGAGAGAGGGGTCCTCCTTTCCAGCTATCTACCTTAAATGACACTTGCTCTTCCATCTGAATAAACTCATCTTCTTGCACTAAACCCAACATAAATATTTTAGCACTCAAATCTCTTCACTGTACTCACACTGTCTTAGCTGAGTGGAATCTGAAGCCTCTGAATGCTCAGTCACTGACAGTTATTGAATTAAATACACAGCGAGAGACACTTTTGCACAATAATGTTCAAATATTGGCCTAAAATTCTTAGGTTCAAGGGATTCATGCAGGGTGTTGTGAGGTAAACCTGATTTTGTTCAACTTTTCCACTATTTTACCATCATCAACATCACATAGAAACACTCAGAACATATGTATTCTCAATGGTGGATTTGAATTGTAAATAAAATGGCTATAGTAATATTATGGATATCATAAACCTTTGGTTCCATTTATCCCAACTGTTTACAGTAACCTAAGTAACCTAACTGTGTATGTTTCCTTACAATTATCCATTTAAGACCAAACGCACCCTGAAAGACTTTGCTTTCATCTCAGCTATTGAAATAGGATTTTTTTCTATTAAGTTAAAAAGAAACAGGTCAGAAAACCACCCTTAGACCAGGTTTACTTAAATCCATCATTGATCGTCCTTTTTTACTAGAGACACCTAAACATTGACAAGCAGAAATTTGGCATGTTTGCTCGAACCTCCAGTCTTTCAGGACAGGGCTTGAGTTATTGGTCACAGGGATGTTTACTTCCACTCACTGGGTTTGGAAAAGGTCTGCATGGACGTTGAGCCAAGTCTGTTGCTGTTCCTGACCCAAATGGGATCCTGCAAGTGTGCCTGGCTGAGTAACTGCCTCATTCCCTCCTCATCTTCCTGTTGGCCCAGAACAGTGAGGGAGCTTAAGCGGCTCTGACAGTAATGCCAGGCCTGCGAGAAGCTGCAGGATGTGTTCATGAGCTGCAATACTGTGTGTGAGGTCAGAAACACATGGGTCTGGTCCTCAGAACCTGCAATGGGAAAAGATTGCATGTTTTGTACTGAAAATCCATATTTAAACAATAGAACTGCTACTTTAGGGTTCAATCATTCAGATACATAACTGCATTAATAAAGCAAAAAATGTTTTGTGATTACTTAATGTTATGTTAATTGGCTCCTTACGCTAAATAGCTGCCAAGTTACTTGACTGAGTAACACTTGTAATGCTTATTCGAATGTTTGTTTATAAATGTTTCAAGATATTTTATTACTTAATTCTAAATTCAAAAGATAACATAATCTTTATTTGTATAGCACCTTTCATAAAATAGAATGCTGACCAAATTGCTTTTCAATCAATAAAACCAATCCTTAAATCCAAAACAAAGAAAAATATAAAAGATTCGGGGAAAAAAACATAATCAGAAGAGTGGACATAAAACATGATAGGACACAAACTCCAAAATAAAAAAGCAAATAAATAAATAAAATGACCCAGACACCAACAAAAAATAGATTAAATGTTAAGCTTTAGAAGCCAGGGTGAAAAGATTGATTTTTAAAAGGTTTTTAAATCTTGGCTATGAATCAGCCCTCTAATTATTCTTAGTAATTTGTTCCACACTCTCCGTGATTTGATTTCCTTGCTTTCATCAGTGATCTAGCTGCTACATTCTGAAAGATAATTTACTTTGTGTCAGTAGACTCTCTCATTCCAGATGAGCTGAAAAAATAATCTCAGTCTTTTCTTCATTGACTTCTAAAAAATATTGTACATCTACTCGTTTATTGCTAACATACAGGACCTTAAGTTATTAATTAAATAAGGAGCGTTAGGTTCTCCAGAAACATATAATTGTGTATCATCTGCATAACAATGAAAGTCAACATTATATTTCCCAAAAATATTTCCTAGAGGCTACATGTAGATAGAGAACAGTGAGGGGCCAAGAATACTACCCTAGGAATTCCACAAACAAATGAAACAGAAGGTGATAAAAAGTCCCCTAGTTTGATCTGAGAACTTTCTCCAAAGAAAAAAGATTTAAACCAGTTTAAAACTGAGCCAGTGAAGCCTATTGATTCGAGATGATGTAGAAGTATGTCATGGTCATTAATGTAAAATCTAGTAGAATAAGAATGGATACCTTATTTTAATCTGTGATAATTAGATTATTTACAACTTTTAATAAAGTAGTCTCCATGCTATGATGAGCTGAAAAGTTTTGAATATCCTATTGTTATAAAGAAAATCTGTAAGTTGCAAGTAAACAGCCTTTTCTAAATAATATACTTTGAGATTTGAGTTTGGTCTAAAAGTATTATCCAATATGGGCATTTTGATTGGAGGCTTCAACTCAACAAATTTCAATGAATCACGGAATACTCACATTAATAGTGATGTATAGATGATGTACAGAGCCCATGCTGGGAAAAAAACCTTGAAAGTTTGTTTGAATAAAAAGGTAGGAATGGGGACATAACAGTTTAAATTTGGTAACAATACTTTCCAAACACTTCCCTGTCAGAGATAAATATATAATTGATTGGATTTATGGAGGCTTGAATGTCGGTTATTTTATTTTTAAAGAACTGAGCAAATTTTAGGAGACGCTTACACTTGACCATGTGCGTGAGTGAGTAAAGTGTGTGGTGATAGGGGGCATGGCAGCCAGGGTAAGCGCTACACGCAAAGTGGCTGCCAGGCACCTTGTCACGAGTCCACCTGTCAGTAATGAGGAGTCATGAGGAGTCGTAAGTGTCTACGTTGTGTGATTGGCTGGATGTATGTGTCTGTGTGTATTTCTACCCAGTCGATCCATGTCTTTATTTGTGTGGAATAGTGATGGGAAGTTCGGATCATTTTACCAACAAAATATAATTAAAATGTTACGTGTTACCTCTCTAACATATCTACTGCTTACACAAATGTTGATCACACTACAAACAAGACAAAACTATAATGCTATAAGGAACAGAACATTTTCATTCATTATTTACCTGTGTCTTTAATCTATGATACAATCACCTCGCCTCTTATCTGAAAAGTTTTTGGGTTTCAGTCGTTCGTTCATCACCTGACAGCCCATTTAGCTACCCAACGCAGGCTGAGCAGGAAAGAGAATTGATTAGTTCTCATCTCGAGTCTTCGGGTTTGAGTCGTTGATTAGTTCATCTCTCAAGTCTTCGGGTTTGAGTCGTTGATTAGTAGCTCAGAGGGTAGTTCAGTGGGTAGGACACTTGCCTCTGGACCATAAGCACCACAACTGAGTGCCGAGCAAGACCCTTAACCCCAAGTTTCTTCAGGGAGACTGCCCCCTGTAGTTAGGGAATGGAAGTCGCTTTGGATAAAAGGCATCTGCTAAACGTCGTAAATGTAAATGTAAAATCTCTCGAGTCTTCGGGTTTGAGTCGTTGATTAGTTCATCTCTTGAGTCTTCAGGTTTGAGTTGTACGTTTATCACATGACAGCCCCGTAATGTTAACCTATGCAGGCTGAGCCAGTATAAGAATTGATTAGTTCATCTGTCGAGTCTTACAATAATTCCAACCCAGAAACTCTAAGATGTAGCGCAAATGTGCATGTGCGACTGAACTATTCACTCGTACAAGACCCCGAGTCTTGTTCCCGAGTCCCGTTAAATATTCGTTCAAAATGAACGAATCGTTGAAGAACAACCCATCACTAGTGTGGACACCAACCTTCTAGTCTTGTTGCTGTTTAGACCCAGGAAGATCTGGTCGTACTTTCATCCCTCGGTCAAAGCAAAGCACCTTTCTGGAGGGTGAGTTCTCCCTGTTTGAAAGAGACTGACTTTCTGTGCACTCACAGACTGAAGGGTCCACTCCAGAGGCGCCTGTGGAAAAGCAGGCTTCACAGCAGGCACCTGTGCTACACTGGCGGGGCTGGCAAGCCACAGCCCATTGTGGAATTGTTTTGAGTTTTGTAATAGCGCGACGAATGTGCACTTGGTCTTTGAGTTGTGAGAACGCACGGAGTGTGTAAGAACTAGGGATGTCCCGATCCCATCACGTGATAGGAAATCGGGCAGATCATGTGGTTTCGGACATTACCTCCACATCAGGACACGGGTATACGATATTGTGCCGATCAGGACTTGGGTTTACGATGTTGTGTAAGGTTCATCTCGACCCCACAGTACTGAGACGCTTCCCCTGAACTCATGTGAAACAGTTTGAGTGGTGATTAGACGGCGTGGCAGGTGGCAGGTGCCCAGCGGCTAAAGCTCGTCTCTGATCACAAGTACACCTGTAGCATACACCTGTATTAATTAAGTACAACTTTATTAATTGTGATTTTTGAATGGGTTGTGTAGTCACTTTTGATAATACTGGAGAAATTGGTACATGTTGTAAGTAAGACTTTTTAAACATTCCTTTAAAAAATAAGATATCTGGATATATACACCATATGTTGTAAATTGACTTTGTATTTTTGAATGGGTATGCTTGGTGAAATCCCTAAAGTTGTAATTGCTAGCATTTAGAATGCCAAAATGATTTAAATAGTTTTTTTGATCAATTTGGTATTTTAAAAATGTCCAAAAATAGACAGTATTTGCAAAAACAGGCCTTGTGATATCTGAGGAATATTAGTCTTTATATCTCAGAGTTGGTTTGACCCAATAGGGTGACAGGGTTGAAGAGATTAATAGATTTTATTGATCAATATGGTATTTAAACCAAATGTAATATTTCTAGAAACATGACATGTGCTTTGTGATGAATGTTAGACTTGATATTAGTATTGGACTTGCTCTGACACCACAAAGTCAGATTGCTGAAGAGATTAATAGATTTAACTGATTATTTTTGTAGCCATTTGCGTCGCTTGTACTAGTTTTGCGACGGTGCCTAACGCAGCGCCAGTAGCGCGATAGGCAACACACATTTTTTTGGGAAAAGGAAGTATTTGTGAGTATCAAACAAATGTCAAAAATCAAACTAGTGCAAGAATGCACAAATGACTTGCCATTTGCCTTGGTATAGCATATAGAAGTATCGGATCGGGACTCGGAATCGGCCGATACTCAAAATCGAATGACATCCCTAGTAAGAACCTGTATCTGTTTTCAAAAATAATACTTGAATCTGCTGGATTTGAGCGTCCTTTACCGGTGACCCTAGGCACAACAGATGTCCAAACCCACCAACCCCATGGACGTGGCAGATGTACCATATAATATATAATCTCATACACCATGTGGCGATCCACCAGACATCACTCAAACAACTGAACTTGGTGGTGGGCCAGCTGGTGGATGCCATGCAAACAACATGCTTAAGCATGAGGGCCAAAAATCCCTCCTCCCTGCCAGAGCGGTATAAAGGTGACCCAGCCAGTTGTGATCTGTATTTTTCAGATTTCCCAGAGACCACACCAGAACAAAGACACAGCGATTGACAGGACGAGCACTGGAGTGGGCCACCGCCGTTTGGACAGCAGAGGGCAACCAAGTACCAGCATACGAGACCTTCACAGCCAAGTTCACGGTCTTGTTTGACTTTCCAGCATCATTAGGCTGCTAAATTTAAAACAGGGCACGGACTCAGCCTCTGATTATTCCATTCCGTTTAGGGTCCTAGCTGCTGAGAGTGGCTAGAATGATCTGGCACTCCAAGCAGTTTATAAAAGAGGTCTCAACTCTGAGATACAGGTTGAATTGGCATGTCGGGATGAAGGAATGTCTCTGGGCCAGCTGATCACACTCAGCAAACGTTTAGATCAGCACAAGAAATCCCAACAACCCAAGCCCAGCTTCATAGGTAACAGCAGCGCCAGCCGTCCTGTCTGCGTGTCCAACGCTCTGCCAGAGGCTCCGGAACTCGAGCCTATGGAGGTCGGTTCTCAGCAAACTTTCAGTACAGAAACTATGAAGGAGGATGCTCAAGGTCTGTTTTTGTACTGTAGGGAAAAGTGGCACCTAGCCGTGATGGGGTCCCCTGCTCATAAAGTCTGACTCTTCAATAATTTCTGCCATGAAGCATTATCAATTTAAGATTTCAGTTTTTGTGTTTACTAATAATGGTTTTATGTGTGTCTCTCCTTTAGTAGATTCCGGGTCAGCTGGGAACTTCATGTCCAGGATGATGGTGAGGTCTATTAGGCTCCCAGTGAAGAGATAAAGTGATACTGTCCAGGTGTGCGCTCTAGATGGAAATTTGTTAGGGGGAAAATGGTGCAGTAGAAAACAGCAGCAATACTGTTACGGCTAGCGCCGGAGTATGAGGAGTGATTGAGTTTCTATGTATTAGAGCTGTCCTATTCACTCATGATCCTGGGGTTACCCTGGCTGAAACACCACAACCCCGTTATAGATTGGAATGAGGCAAGGGTTTTGGAATGGGGGCCTCAGTATGGTAAACATAGAGCCCAGGTTGTGGTGACCACATCAGTAGAGAGCCCATATGCGAGGCCTCTGTGGAGATTCCCTCACCCTATCAAAATCTACGTGATGTATTTAGCGCATACAAACCACATGTTTTTGAGATTGTCGAATTGACCACCTTTACCCACTCTCTGAGTAGAAGACGCGGGCTATGGAAGAGTACATTAAGGAGGTGCTCTGGCAGGGGTTCATTCGGCAATCCCATTCGCCCACATCGGCCAGGTTCTTTTTAATTGAGAAGAAGAGTGGGGGGTTATGATATCGTGTGCTTAACACGGTCACTGAAAATATTAACACCCCCTCCCCCTCATCCCTCCGGCCATAGAGCAGCTCCTAAATTTTTATTAAGTTCTGCTCACCAGTTGCTGTTTTGAGTTTTTTAAGCTCAATAAATGATACTCAACAAACCGATTAGAAAGTGTAATCTTATCTTGATACATTTTAGCAACCTTTGTGCATGTCTACTGCTCACGCTGCTGCTGTCTGATTGGCTATACTCCAGTGCTCGAGGTTTAAGATTTGGATCCACATGGTGTGTGTGGTCCCTGGGTTTTTTAATTTATTGTTTACCACCCGATGAATGCTCTGCTGCAGTATTCAGCTACCGAACCTTTGAAGCTCTGCTTCTACCTGTCTGTCCCTCCACCTGTGGCTCTTCACCTCCATCCAGACATCACACTCAAGCCCCTTCGCAGGTACATCCACCAAGGGTCCCGCTGATACTTCAACATCAATGACACTAATCCATTAAATCCATCTGGTCCAGATCTCGTCGTCCTCCCCGCAAGACTGACTGGGCAGTTAACCACAACGTGCTTGCCCACCTAGCTAGGTTTGCCAAGCCCACTGTCAGACACGGCAACTCCAGTGTCAACTTCGGTCTGCTGAACTTACGCTCTCTCACTGGCAAGGGGCATCTCATCCAGGATCTCCTTTCTGACCGTAAGTTGGACTTTCCTTGCCTGACTGAAACGTAGCAACAGCCTTATGTCTTTGTTTCGCTTAATGACTCCACTCCACCTGAGTTTGTTTACATCTGTCACCCTCGCAACCCGGGGAGGGGTGGAGGTCTCACAATAATTCACCAGAAGCAGTGGAAAGTCCTCCATGTCTTAGCCCCACTCTTCCACTCATTTGAATACACTACAATACAGTTCCCTGAATCTATTCCCACCATCATATGTACTGTCTATCGGCCACCTAAGCCAAACAAGGACTTTTTATACAACTTTTCTCCTCTTCTCACTCACTTTTCTGTACTCACTCCAAATATGATAATTGCCAGCGATTTCAATATCCACATGGACAATGACACCAACCCTTTTTCCAGAGATTTTACCTCCGGCTTGGGAAGATTTGGAATTCAGCAACAGATCAGATTTTCTATGCATTCTAAAGGTCATATCTTGGACTTGGTCTGCTGCTCGGGGGTCACCCCCACCCACTGCAAAGCCAATATTTTTCCACAATCTGAACACATGTTTATTTATATTAATGTTAATGTATCAGGTTCAAAAATCTGCACTCCTCATGATATTTCATTTAGGAAAATTATTAATATTAACCCTGTTGTTTTCTCATCTGCTATAAATAACCTTCCATCCATCCACAGCTCCTCAACCCCTGAAGAACTTGTTTCACATTATAATGACATATTTGCTCCACTCAAACCTGTCTCATTTTTCCACACAGCACCATGGTTTACTCCCAATATGAGCCATCTCAAAGCCAAAGGACGGCAACGGGAACGTCTCTACAAAAAAATGGACTCACCATACACAAAGAAATGTATAGCGATCATATTTTGCTATAAGGACAGCATAGTTTCAGCCAAACCCACATACTACTCTGGTCTAATCAGTTCTAGTGAAGGGAACTCCAAATCTCTCTTTACTCTCTTCAGCAAAATTACAAAACCTCTGGACCCAATCCCAATGTGTACTGATTTTTGCAAAAATCTAATGTCATTATTTACTCTCATAATCTCCAATATGCATGGACAACAACTCTATAGGAGCTTCTAACTCTGTAGTAGACTTCCTGTTCCCCTCACTGTCTCCCTGTCAAATTTCACCCTTCCCTTTATAACTGATGTATCAAATCTTATTCAAAAATCTAAACCATCCACCTGTCAGCTTGACCCCTTCCCATCAGTGTTTGTTAAATCTTGTCTCACCTCATTGGCTCCTCTCATAACCAGTATTATTCACTTTTCCCTTAACACTGGAATTGTTCCTTGATCTATGAAATCTGCTGTTGTTAATCCAATTCTCCAAACAACTGGTGCAGATCCCAATAACTGACAATCTTCACCCTATATCAAACCTCCCTCTCATCTCAAAAATCCTTGAGAATGTTGTTGCATCCCAGCTCCACTCTCAAATCAGTTACTATAATCTCTATGAACAGTTCAATCAAGTTTCCACCCCGATCATAGTACTGCTTTGTTAAAGGTCACCAATGATCTTCTGATGGCAGCTGACTCTGGCCTTCTCACCATTGTCATCGTTCTTGATCTCAGTGATTGATACCATTTCTCATAATATTCTCCTGAACAGATTAATATCCACTGGCATTAGTCATACCCCCCTTGCCTCGTTCACCTCATATCTCTCAGACCGTACACAGTTTATCTGATTTAAATCTCACTCTTTAAGATTGTTTCCAGTTTTTGTAGGTGTACCACAGGGTTCAGTATTAGGGCCTCTCTTATTCATCATCTACATGCTCCCTCTTGGCCGTTTATTATGGGGCGCCGTTTGTAAAAGCAGCACCACAAATTTAGAGGTGTAATTTTTTCAACATTTAGCGCAATGTTCACACAATTAGAGCTAAATCTGTTAAAAACAACATTGTTAATTTGGGTACATTTTCTTGCTGCCGACATGTTAAATGTTCACTC
>JBBKCR010023572.1:0-11950 GCA_037577295.1 Ladigesia roloffi | reverse complement strand
TGTGTGTGTCTGTGTGTGTCTGTGTGTGTGCGTATGTGTGTATATAAAATTATAAAAGATAAAGATAAAAGATATATAGATATGATCTGCGCAGTATGATTGAGTTCACCATATATTTAGGAAACATTAAATGCGTTTTATTGTTGCCTGTGTGTGTATGTTTTTTATTCTAAAGCTCCGCCCTCTGCAGCGTCACCTGACTGCACAGTCGCGAGAGAGCGCTCCGGGTTCTCTCTCCGGGTTCTCTCTCCGGGTTCTCTCTCTCTGGGAGCTGAATGGAGATTTAAAGCGGTGCGGGCGCGCCTCAGTGCGTCTCTGTGAGTGTCAGTTTGTGTGTCTGTGTGTGAGTGTATGTATGTTCCGTCTGTGTTCTCCCGTGTCCCCCCGCTCCGTCTCTCTGTGAGCCCGGGTCTCCGGAGTCCTGGGGGGGAGCTCTGCTAAGGGCGGCCGCGCTGTTCCCCGCTCGGACCCGCGGCGCGGAGCTGGCAGCATGCTGACCCGGGTCAAATCCGCTGTGGCCAGCTTCGTCGGCGGCATTATGTCCGGCTCTCCGGACGGAGAGCAGCAGAGCGGGGCGGACCTGCCGTCCCGGTTCCCGTACATGAGGCCGACCTTCCTCGGACTGTCCTCGGACGAGATCGAGTGCTCAGCGGATCACATCGCCCGCCCCATTCTCATCCTCAAAGAGACCAAGAGATTACCCTGGGCCACGGGATACGCAGAGTGAGTCCACTCCATCTTTAATCTACTTCGAGTCAGCACGAGCAGACTTACTGACATGGTTGTTGAGAGGTATAATAATAACATAATATATAATTTTATAAGTGCTGTAACCATTGCATTTGAGCTAGGGTTGTCACCCATTTATCACCATGGATCACTGTACATTTGCAGTATTTTCACTTCAGATAAAAGTGATATATAGTACGAAATAAAATAAAATTGCACTGCATAACGGCCTATAACAAAATTAAGCCTGATAATAAATTTTCGCTCCAGGCATGTGCGTGAGACTTGTTGACGTTGTGCTGAGGGGTGTGTGTGTGTGTTTGTGTGTCTGGGTATAAGTAATAATATAAAATAATAAATTATTTTACCTGCAGGCATTTACCTGTATAAAAATGACCTTCTATTATCCTGGTGTTCTTTAAAGAAACAAGAGCTGCTCTTCACAAACCTCATCAATGAAATCGGAAATTGCTTCACAAAAATGAATTGACCAGTCTTTTCAAGTGAGTTGCAGGGTGTTTTTGTGGATGTGAAACTGTATAGAAACATTACGCTGGTGGTGTATGGGACAAGGCATCACAAAGAGACTTTTAATTTATTTACTATCCGGAACCACCAGTGGAGTTTCTGTAATGGTAATGATGGTAAAACAGTGGTAAAGGTTTTGTGGTCCTCTGCCATGAATGAAGTTTAACAATGATGTTTCTGAAAAATCATTATCTTAAAATGATTGTAAACAATCTGGGGCACCAGGCAGTGTAACTGTCATTCATGTAACCGCCATTAGAAATTATTTGTTCTTCGGCTCATTTTAATTATGTAAACATTTTGAAACAAATGCTATAATTCATTTCCTTTTTAGATTTGACTCTACAAAGTGATGGCCAGTATACAGTCATTATAAGAAATGTGATACAGGCCTCTGTGCTGTCTTGTTTGCTTTGCTGTGTCCATGCAGCAGTTGTTCAGGACACAAAAGCTTAGTTTTTGTGACAGATTGTGTTTCGTATGTGCGGTGGAATGGTTTCATCTCCTAGCAGAAGAATTCAGAGATTTGTGTACGCCAGCTGCATGTCACGTTTTCTGTTTTTCTGCAGCATGCATGCTCAAACTCTTCTGTCCTCTCTGACCTGCACACCAGCATATCTTATATGTGCTTATAAAGAGTGCTAGACAGTGACATTGTATGGCTCTGTTGAACCTTTTCTAAGAAATCACATGTGTGGTCATATACTGCAACCTTCAGGAAAACTATTTTGTTTGTTGTTTATTTATTTTTTTCCCTCTTTTCACTGATATGAGCGTCAACAAGCAAAACCAGCTGTGCTCTCTTTTAACATAATTCAGCATGCATCAGTGGACACTTCCCAAATGGGGCTAAACAGGAGTCTATTTTTAGGGGATATCGACTGGCCAAGTTGCCTGAATTAAACGGCTTTGTTGTTTACAAAATATTTAATAAAACTTAATGCACATTTAATGTAAAAAAGAATTAACAGCAACAGTTACACATCAGTTGCGTATCAGACTTCTGTATTTGCTCAGTATACTTAAGTAGCAGATGTGTATGCATTAACAATTACTGAGGTTTTATTGAGTCAGTTTTGAGTCTCTTCAAGATCACATTATCTGAGCAGTGCAACATACACAGCATGTCCAAAAGTTTTTGATAACTCAAAAGGGATTAATTGAGCTTGGTAGCAATATCAGCCTCTACCACTCTGGGAAGGCTTTGTGCCAGATGTTAAAACATGGCTGTGAGAATCTATTTTGCTGCATTCAGCTACAAGAGCACTGGCAAAGTTAGGTCCTGATGGTGGCTGATTAGTTTTGCATCACAAACATCACTCCAGCTTATCCTGACAGGTAGTGCATTGAGACAGAAGAGGTTGACAGATATATCAGGCAGCCAATATATCGGGCCAATATTTAGCTTTTTTTTTACGATCTCCGAATCGGCCGATTTCTGAGTTTACCGATATTCAGGCATCTCTGCGAACAGCCCAGTTTTGCTGCAGTACGCATGATCCATACTCCTGCTCCTGCAGGGTCCAGCCAGAAGTTTTTTGAGTTGTGAAGAAAGGGTTTGTTAAATTCTGATATTTCACACGCACACACACACAGCATGTTCCAACAGCTCCCAGGTATAGTGAAAAACGTGTTGCTATGTTGTGGGCAGCAGCAAAGAGAAAGAAATAATCGGAATCAGAAAACTTTATTGATCCCAGAGGAAATTGTTAAAAACCGTGTCGCTACCGCTAGCTGCATTAGCAGCATGTGGCGAGCCAAAACAAAGACTCATACAAAATAATAATGTTTAAATAACGCTCTACCCACATTTTTAGACAGGACACAACTTATTCATTCTGAGACTACAGTTGAAAATTGGGGAAAAAATGTTCAAAACACTAAACACAGAGCAGTCACAACGGGCTTCAGTGGCCTCACACATGCGCACTATATAACATTCTTGGATTGGCTACTTTCAAACCTCCTGCCTCTAAGTACAGCGAGCGTGGGATGCGTCCAACGACAGCAGTCAGGAAAATTAGTAACGTTCTTGGATTGGCTACTTTCAAACCTCCCGCCTCCAAGTACAGTGGTATTTCACCATTTCTATATTTATACAGTTAATTTTTATATGGAAATGTAACGTTCATATTACAAACATTTGTGTTTTCTGCACGACACCCTACAGCTCTTAAACTGGGAATACTAATAATCAGTGAGGGATGTGTGGAGTGAAGAAGACTCAGGGCCTGGATTAAGAGATTAAAACTAAAGATTATTTGCACTCTCCTTTTTGTATTGTTGTTTACAATTTTATCTTCCCTCAGGAATAGTTTGTAACTTGAAAACTTTATTTTGTTTACAATTTATAGGCAAGGTCAACTGTGTATATATATATATATATATATATATATAATGACATTTAAACATTTCGTGTATCTATTGGTATTATTAGTGTGATATTTTACTATACAAACAGAGAGAAAATTTCTAATTATTGGCCAAAAAATGATCAGCAGCATATGATCCTGACTTCTAAATATTGGCATTGTCAGCTTTAGAAAATCACATATCGGTTGACCTCCAGGCAACGCTCAGGTATGGTGAACTTGGGCTCATGGGTGGCTGCTCTACAGCAGAGATCTTTTTCTGAAGGAAAAACAAGTCGTGTTTACTGAAGCAAGTGCCTGTGTCAACATTGAAAGCTCATTGAAGATGCTGGATTCATTTATTAGATGGAGTGCTTTCACTCTTGAAAGTTTAGTGTAGCTGTGTTTTGGAAGTGATCTTTTGGCATAATATAATCCATCTTGTCCAAAGCAGGAAAAACTTAGATTAAAAATGAAAGGCTCAATAAAGGTTTAGGATGATTACCTTTCTTATAAAGAATCCTAAAAGGATGTTTTTAGTGCTTCTCTTGATCTCTTCTTAGGAGAGGGTTGTATATTTCAGTGCATCGTTTATGGAAGTGATCAGAGGGAAGCTTGGGATGACTCATGCAAGCTGGTCACATGTGAATGTTGCACAGTGTGTGTAAAAGAAGCACATTCTTTATTGTATTGACTCTGGTGCTGACCAACAAGTGAAATAAATGATGTTATGTAGAACAGATACACAGAATGTGAGTGAACCAAAATAAACCGTGCAAAGTTGCTTGGAATATCAACAACAATTATGTCTTTTACATAAATTTGTATGGAAAGTACGTAATATGTATCAATGCTTAAGGCCTATTTTAAGGCCTAAGTGCGCCATGTACACTTATGTGGATGCTTTTTCATACATTGGATCCTGCATACCGAATCTGATGGTGTTTAGGCTTGTGTGTATTGCTTTTTGGAACTCATACAGAAGACGGAACAGGAAGGGAAACAACTTCCTCGCGTAGGGGCAACAATGAATTTATGATTTCTTTTGCACCTTAAATTTGCACATGCAGAGCACTCCCAAGCCAAGGATCAGAAATCTGTTTTTGTGTTTTGGTTTCTTCATGTTTAATTAACTCATTGAGGAGTGTTGACAGAGAGAACTCCAGCCAGCATCCTACTCTGGTTGAGTTTAATTTGATTACATTAACGCTGTTACATTAACGCAGCCTTCTCATCCTCATCAGATCCTTTGGTCTCTTGTGTTCCTCACAGAATGTTATTGTTTTGTGTGTTTGTTTGTTTATGCATGCATGCAGTAACTGATGTCAGACATATCACCTCAGACATAATCAAAGTGAAAATCTGTTTTTAAATCTTTAATTTTTTCTCTGCTGAGTACAAAGATGAAAGGTGTGGGTTTGTGTGACAACCATGTTTAAGGGAGGAACCTAATATCGCTCGCATTTTTGTTGGTATTAGTAAAATATTCCTTTAAAAGCACCTAAATTATAGATCTCCGGATTTAAAAGCTATCTAAAATGTTTGGCACTGAAGATTTTAGCAAGGACAAATATTTTATCATTTTTGACAAAAATAATTTGGAATTCTTTAAAATCCTTTGTGGAAATTTCTCCATGTTCTCCTGAACCAAATTATGAAATGGTCAGAATGTCTGTGAGGATTATTGAAATATTTAGCGAAAAAATGTATGCGAATAGACTATAAACTCCCTAGCGGAAAAGGAGTCTGCTTGGGCGTCAGCATTCTGGAGCAAGATGTGTGCACATGACAAATCTATTTTCATTGTAACTCAGTTTCCGCCCGAGTGCTTCCCTCAGCTTGTCATGTGCTGACACTGTTATGTCAGCAGTAGTGCATGTGAACTTGATGCAGTTCCACTGAAATCTTGAAGATAACCTCTGAGATGAAGGCCTTGTCAGTGTTCTTTGTATGTACAATAGAAAACCTGCTTTCATCAGAATCCTTTGTAATTAAAATGTTATTATGTCAGGGCTTATGGAAGCTTCATGTTTTCACCTCTTTTGAATTTGAGAAAAGGACAGATGCCTTCTTCTTCTGCTGTGTTATTAAAGTAATAAGCTGTTTATCACTTCAGACACCAGATAACTCTCTAAAAGCTCAAAGTGTTCTGCCAGTCTAGGGCTGCATGATTTAGTACTCCAAATATATGGCTACAATTTGCAATTGTAGTATATTAATGGGCCTGCATCATCCATTCATCCATCCATAATCTCCCACTTATCCGGAGTCGGGTCGCGGGGGCAACAGCCTAAGTCGGGACACCCAGACTTCCCATCTCCCCAGCCACTTCGACCAGCCCTTCCAGGGAGATCTCAAGGCTTTCCCAAGCCAGCCGAGAGACATCGTCTCTCCAGCGTGTCCTGGGTCTTCCCCGAGGTCTCCTCCCCTTGGGACATGCCCGGAACACCTCTCCAGGGAGGCGTCCAGGAGACATCCTTATCAGATGCCTGAGCCTCTCTGGCTCCTCTCTATGCAGAGGAGCAGGGGCTCTACTCTAAGCTCCTCCCTATTCCTAAGGGAGAGCCCAGCTACCCTACAGAGGAAACGCATTTTGGTCACTTGTGATCTCATTCTTTCGGTCGCTCGTGACCATAAGTGAGAGTAGGAACATAGATCGACCAGTAAACTGAGAGCCTAGCCTTCTGGCTAAGCTCTTTCTTCACCACGACAGACCGATGCAGCGCCCGCATCACTGCTGACACCTCACCAATCCATCTGTCAATCTCACGTTCCATCCTTCCCTCTTTCGCAAACAAGTCCCCAAGGTACTTAAACTCCTCCACTTGGGTAAGGATCTCATCCCCGACTGGGAGGGAGCACTCCACCCTTTTTCCATGGTCTCGGATTTGGAGGTGCTGGTCCCCATCCCAGACGCTTCACATTCGGCTGCGAATTGCTCCAGTGTGAGCTGAAGGTCATGGTCTGATGAAGCCAACATAACCACATCATCTGCAAAAGCAGAGACCTTATCCTGAGGTCACCAAACCGAACCCCCTCAACACCCTGGCTGCGCCTAGAAATTCTGTCCATACTTACTGCCACTTATGCGGACCAAGCTCTGGCACTGGTTGTATAGGGAGCAAACAACCCTTATTTAAGGTGTCTGACATCCCATACTCCCGGAGCACTCCCCAAAGGAGTCCCAGAGGGACACGGCTGAATGCCTTTTCCAGATCCACAAAACACATGTAGACTGGTTGGACAAACTCCCATGCACCCTCCAGGAACCTCCTAATGGTTTAGAGCTGGTCCACCATTCCACGACTAGGACGAAAACCACACTGCTCCTCCTGAATCCGCGATTCAACTCTCCGGCGGACCCTCCACTCCAGCATCCCTTAATAAACTTTCCCGGGGAGGCTGAGGAGTGTGATCCCCCTATAGTTGGAACACACCCTCCAGTCCCCTTTCTTAAAGAGGGGGACCCCCGCCCCAGTCTGCCAATCCAGAGGTGGAATTAAAAGAATCTTGAAGTATGTAAATATTCTTCAAGTCTTAAAATGTATTCCTCTCCAGTCCATACACTGCATATACAGAAACAAAGCTGCAAAACCAACTTAATTTTAATTCCTAGTGTGATGTCACAAAGGTTTGCCTTTTAAATCTCCTACTGCAGTGTAGCCATGCACATTCAGGCTTAAGTTCTAAGGGGTGTTTCAGCACTGTACTGTCTTTTAAAAAGAGATGCATTATCAGGCAGCCAGTCAGAAATGATGTCATTGACACGTAGTCGTCTTAAAAGCACTGCAACAAAATCAGCCTGTGTAATTCAAGGGATATGCAGCAGTTGGAAAGCTTTCATGTGATAATGCATAATATTTTTGGCCCAGGAATCCATATAAGCATCATGGAAACAACTAAATTAATGGGATATATAGAATATTGGCCTGTTAAATAAACCAAGGCCAAAATAATTTGACTTTTGTTGGATTTCATGAATACCTCACTTGGATCTATGATTGGACATCCAGTCAATAACACTGATTGGTTTAAGGCTCATTTGCATATTGCAGCCTTCTGCAATGTCAGAATTGCACAGACCAATATCACCATAACCATTAACAGGTGATATATTGTGCAGCCTTATTAGAGTGTGTTGATTTGACAGACCCTCTCTTAAATACATAAAACCCAGTTTAGCACACTGAGCTAAATGAGGCATTATGTCGTTCTTACACTGCCGAGGTATTACCGCCCTTCCTAGTACTCTGCTTTCTGGCCAGACAGCATGTAATTCTGTTAACGTCCATTCATTATGTGGTTCATTGTATCCGTTCTAAGTATGGTCAAACAGGTTGTACATTATTAAATAAAATTAGAAGCTAGACCAGATGGTAATTATATTTCCATCCAGGAAAATTCTGTCTATAGGGTCCATATATCATAATATAATTTATTACAAGCATTATGCAGGCCATAAAAATGTGTCTACATTTACATTTTTGATGGTATGGGTGTTGGCTTTGGAGAATGCTGAATTGTTTTTCTCTTTTAATTGTACTTTTCTCTAACTTTTCTCTAACTTTCACATGTGGAGTGTAGGCAGTGTAGAGTCAGTGTTGGTCAGCTTTGTCTGCATGGTGCTTTGGCAGCTTAAGCGTTGGTGACACAGATTTAAGTGCAGTTGTGATGCCTTTTAAAGTTTTTTGAGGACTGAGGATGCCATTTTGTTGCCTCTTTGTAGCCTCTTTGACTTTCCAAGATGGCAGAAAATAGCATGCTTATTTGGAACTCATTCCTTTTTCATAGGGGATTTCCATTTAATTGGTCGGTCACATTTTGAAGATGGGCATGACTGCTTATCCCTCATACTTGAGTGCTTGAGTGAATTTCCTTGGTTCTAATTCAGGAATTGATGTGAGTAACATGCTGTTCATTCGAACAATGAATGAATGCATGTTCCCTAAAGACAGATGCTGAATAGTTATAGAGAGCCTGTTAATGAAATGTTAAATGACCATTTTTTTTGTATGTAGGCATTTAAACACTCCCTGTCATTATGTTTTGTTGAAAGTAATAAGTCTGCATCGTCTACAGAGAACACACTTAATTATGGCATTTGTATGCAAATTTTAGAGCCCAATTTAATTGTGCAAGTGTGCCTGTGCTCCCCCAAAATCAAATCTGAGTGCAATAAACAATCTAAATAAATGCTATGCCAGAAACTGTTCTAATGTTCTTGCTCAGACACAACACTGAAGAAGAAAATGATTCAGAAACTGTCTAAGCTGTCATTACTCTCTCAGATAAATAGAGTTACATTCCTCTCTGAGTCTGAGTTCACAGTAGTCCTGCATAAAAAAGGTAAAACACCACATTGTGGGTGTGATGCACTTGATGCAATATAATGCAAGCACATTTAATGAATTTTGATAAAGGCGACAGATAGTCGTTGACCAGAATAATTTGCTGGAAAATGTGAATGCATTTGTTTCAGCAAAACATCCACAGAAACTCACATGGATATGACTTAATTTGTTCTGGCTGCTCATAGCATGCAATCAAAGGAAGAATAGGGATTTGTAAGAGGATTATGTGTGTCTATGTATTGCATCATAGAAAGCCCAAAAGAATACCTCAAAGAGCTGTTTTGGCTGAATGTGTTGGTCAATAACTTTATTTGGCATGTGGTTTTAATGTCTCCATGGTACACACATTTCATGGTTCTTAAGAACAGAGTAGTCCCCAAGTTGGGCTAAATGAACCCAGGAATCAAAACACGCTTTGGAGTTTTCTAGCCCAGTCTGCATTTTCACCATTTTATGCGTGTGTGTTGTGTTTTCAGGGTGATAAATGCAGGGAAAAGTGCTCTGAATGAGGACCAGGCCTGCTGTGAGGTCATTTTAGTAAGGAAGAGGACTGGAGGATCGTCCACACCCAGCAAAACTCCCACAGCAAAAAGGAGGTCATCGCTTCCCAATGGAGAAGGCCTGGGGCTCAGAGAGGGTTCAGTAAGTTTGGTTCTTCTTTTTAAATCCAACCATTAATCAAGTATTCCAAAGGCATTTTGCGATTTTGACCAAATTGTGGTATTTTAGTAGCCAGTTTATTTTATTTATTAGTTTTAGCTGTTGGAGTCCTTTGACAATAGTGCTGCAATAATAAAAAAAAACCCAACAGGAATAAATGCAGAATTAAAACATGACATTATACAGTGTACATGTGTACTAGATTTGTTTCAGGGTTGGATTAGATTCCCCTCTAATACTACATCCATTTTTGCAGATACCAGCCCAGTGCCAATATCTAATGTGGGATTAGTGTCATCCATTTGCTGAATTACATAAATGCCTTGACTCATCAAAGCATCCACAAAACCCCTCATATGTAATATGTAGATTCTCGCAGAGCACAATGCCTTGCGCCAGAGCTCGATGCACCATAGAAGGCAATATGGTCTCATCGCCATATTACAGTCTCCCATTAAATCGGTACTGAAAAATCGAATATAACATTCTGATCACATCTGGTCCTCTCTATGTGATGCATCGTTCTATAGCTTTCATGCCAGGGACATGTCCTCCCACATAAGTGCGTCTTTCTTTAATTTACACTCACCAACGTCATGTTTCTATCTATAAACACTTCTTAGCTCTCTCCCTTCTTATATCACTCCATCCCTGAGGTTCTCCCACAGCTATATTACTTCCAGCAGCCCACATCCAGCACTCTTGTGTTTTCATCAGCTGGGTTTGTTCCGTTCCGGAGTCAGCCCCTGCAGTCACATCATGCACGTAGTCACTGATTGGTTTGACCTCTCCTGTGCCCACGCATGCTATTGGCCCGCATGAGTCATGATGCCACACACACACACATTCTGCACTGGGTTGGTCAGTGCATTGAACACGCAAGTTGCATGACTCAAGGAGATGAAGGCAGGTCGATGGGGCTACAAAAATAGCTCCCACTATTTTTAGTCTGCAGGTATGAAGCATGTGAATAAAGTCACACATGTTGAGAGAAGTTTTTTATTCTACCTCATATCTCATAAGTGACAATAAATGACATATATTTAGAGATTTTTTCTCGTTCCCTTAAACAACTTGAACCTCGAGCCATAATGAAATGAATTATTGTAACACTGTGTAAAAGAATCTCAATTTTGCTTTTATTGTTGGATGCATTGTGATGCAGCGTCGATGTTCTAAATTCACAGTCCTGAGACAAAACATTCGATTGATTTTGTATTCGAGTATTACTAAAAGGCGCAAACTAGAAGTACTGGCAGAGAAGAAGGCTTCATTATGCAGCTGCTGTGATTTCTGCAGTGGACAGCTCCAGGGAGGTCAAGATGTTTTACATAAAAGCAACAGCATTTAGCATTTTGTAATACAAAAATACATGCTTTGGTCTCGAAATAAAACATGAAGCATAAACACATTTTGACAATGGGGGTGATGGAACACAGGAACCAACACAAGCAGAAAATTTATATCCAATCCAGAACCATTGATCAACATAAGTGACCTCTGGGTTTTTATAAAATAATTTTTAAAGTGTTTTGGAAAGGTACCTCAAGAAAACTATATATTTACCAGTACAACAAAGAATATGTTATACTGATAATAACATATTTTTCTATGGGGACTTTTCCACAACATCTTATTTAATTATTCCTTATAAATCGCAGCCATATAATTGTGTAGAAAATTCTGTGAAGTTCTCCTTTAACGCAGGTTTTGAGGTTGAGAACAGCCTGTGTTGTGATTATACTAAATAACTCCTGCAATATTAACTTTGGTGCAGGTTCAGGCCTTGTTTTTGTTTAACACAAAGAAGAAAAAAAGCTTTTTAAATGTTTTAGTCTTAAAGTCTTATATACATATTAAGATATAAATGTAAAAGCAGCACTATCACCTTTAAAATTTCTCGTCTCTTTAAATCAAGCAATCACTTTTACTTAATTAAATGTGACATCATGTATCCATTGAAGTGCCCTTGAAGCTCTGTAACCTTCAAATAACCTCGCTCAGTCCGTGCGTCTTATCTAGTGGTGTCTCTGAGCATGTGTGTGTGTGTGTGCGCGTAGGTGTGTGACTGTGTGTTTGGCAGCTGAATAAAGAGGCATTGTTATTTATTTGAAGTGGTGAATAAAACCACCAAAAGCACTCTATCAGCTGTGGCCTAATGAATTCCTTCCTTTATAACAAGCCCATTCATAGGATGAAGGTAGGAAGACACGAGTCTATATATAGAAGCACTCGCATGAGATGATGCTTGTTCAACAGAGTGTGTGTGTGTGTGTGTGTGTGTGTGTGTGTGTGTGTGTGTGTGTGTGTGTGTGTGTGTGTGTGTGTGTG